>JAHZNA010002415.1:0-16914 GCA_027743935.1 Sinodicranocentrus sp. ZH6
AAGGTGTCACCAAAGATGGAAAGAGTGGAGTGTTTAATCCTGGAAATACAATTACGTATCTAGGCTCCAGCCTCCCTTCCGTTAAGCAAAAGACTCCCAGTCCGTTTCAAAGAAATGGTTTGTTTCATAACCATCACAATTGTTTGAATGGAATTGCATATTGCTATTTAGTTTTGTAACCGTGTACTTACATGATTTAATGAAATTTGTCAGATTCACGATCATCATCTATGCGGAAAGGTCGTTTAAGCGTTGACATGATAAGTGGACCTCAAGGAGACTTGAAGCACACAGGACATGTGGGACCGGATGGACAGTTTTTTGGAGATTTGACGTTTTTGGGATCAAAGGTACTTTCCAATGCTTTCTAAGTTGTCAAATAAGACAGATGAAGAGAATATTTTTTTGTTCAGTGTTGGGTCCCTCGCCAGGTTGTCTCTCCGTACAAACCAGAAGGCGCTTCATCTGCTGCCGAGACGCCGTCGACAAGCACTTCGAATTCCATTACTGTCCCGTCAACGAGTAGAGCATCGTCCTCGTGTCATGTTCAAAGTGTGTCTTCGACCCCATGCAAATCACTAAGTGAATCTGTAGAAACAAGTGACAAAGCTCCACTTCTTCTCACAGCAGCTCAAATGAACACAGACGGTAATGACCATGAATATCATGAGATTTCCGACGAGGAAAATGAATTGGTTAGGGAACGAAGTCACAATTTGCGTCATCGATTGGAAGGTGGAGTTTCAAATCCAGCTCTAAGCTCAAAGTCACAATCGCCCTTGGAAAGTCCTCGTTTTGAGGTGACCATTTTACGTGAATCAATGACTAGAGGTGCGCTGGAAATTTTCCTCCATTTCATTGCATTTTATTCATTAATAGAAGTCATTCGATCTGGGTGGTCCCAGTCTTGTTGATGAAGTCTTTGGAGCTTTACAACACGATCATGCAGACGAAGCTCACAATGTCAAAAACGAACTGAGAGAAATGGTCCGATCTAAAAAGAAATTTGCCACGGTGAAGCCAATTTCTTCCTCTGACCGGAGGACACTTGACCATGCAATCCACCTCGCAAATGAGCTCGCCTCTCGTTCCATGCTTGATTTGGATAGACCTGGCAAACATGGACACACAAATGCCTCCATGGATGACATTTCTTCACCACGAACTCCAAACTCTCCAAGTCACAGGCGTAAATTTTCTTTTATTTTGGGTTCCAGTCGGAGTGACCGAGAACGACGGAATTATTCTCAAGAGGCAGCTTCAATTCCCGATATTCAGGTGTGCATTATTTCTTAATTTCTAAAAATTGCCGTTAAATCGTTTTCCCTTTGTTTACTTTTAATTCATTGAGTTGTATTTATTCACATGATTTCTCCTGAGTTTATTTATTTTTATTTTGCTTATTTTTATTTCCTCGACTAGTCCACACTGACTGAGGAAGCAAAGCAAGCATATAATTCTCTAGTCGAGAAGCCATCCGCCTGCAGCTTAGGTAGATAAGCGCACATTTGAATTTAATTATTCATTTCGTTGAAAGCAGTTTTTGAAATTCAAAAAATGAAATGTGACATTGTTAATATAATATTAAATTTCTTTCGGGAACTAGGCTTTTTGACACCATCATTCGACAACAAATCATCGAGCTTCCACTTCCCTGAGAAAAGTAGTTGCTCATCCAAACAGTCTGAACTTTTTGAAATCTCCTCCCCCACCAGTAATACAAGTATGCATTTTGACCATTCTCCGTCCTCTTTGCATCATCACCACCATCATCCTCATCATCAAAAACAGCACTCAATGCCTGCTTGTTCCTCCACTTCAATGGTAACCTCCCCTGCACCTCCACTCCCTTCAAGTCATTCTACCAAACCGCGACCAAGGAATCTCAGCCTTCCTAGCTCCGACAAGCTCAATAATGACAACATTGATGACGACGAAGAGGAAATTGTTGATAGCAATCCACTGCGTTTATTAAGACAAAGCAAAGCTGCCGTTACTTCCAACGTTCTACCCCTCCCTCCTCGAGAAAGAAATAAGCAAGGAGGTGGTCTTTTATCCACGTCATCTCGTCATCAACGAAAACATCCTTTGCTCATTCCAGCAAAGATTCCGTTAAGCGAAGTAACACATGACGTAAAACTTATGCCTCCACCACCACCACCAAAGCCTGTTAGACAGAACAGTAAAGCGCCGCCTCCCCCTATTGACACTGAAAATCAGCCACCTTCAACGGAGACAGCCGTAGAAGTTGAATCGAAATTCCCTAGTGATGTGCCATTATCCTCAGGTGAAACTGAACAGAAAGTTTCCCAGGATAGCCAAGTCAAGACGAGTTCAACCTCTAGTGCTACCTCAACCACAACCACTTTTAACTCAAGCAATGCACCCATTCCCAGAAATAGGAATCCTTTTATGTCTTACGAGAATCCACTTGCTCATGACATTGAAAGGGAAGAAACGGCAGTTACTTTACAAAAACCCGAAGATGTATCCTGCGAAACTACATCAGTGCCCAACAAGCCTTCATCTTCATCCGCACATGATAACTCAGTAGAAAAACGAAAAAGTTCTGTGGAAACCGTTGTAGACAAAGAAACGGGCAATTCTTCATCGAACTCGTTAGAAGTTTTAAAACAACCTCAAGCTGCGACGAGAAAGATTTCCGCAGAAGAAGTAGGAGTTGGCAGTGTCAGCTCTCCGCCAGGCTCAAATTCCTCCAGACCGAACTCAATCAGTAGCAGTATTTCAAAATCAAGTGATACCGGCAGCTGCAGCACGACTGCAACTACATCTTCAAATTCGAATGCAGACGGAGTTAGCAACGGTGTTGAATCTAGTTTTGCAACTCCAACGAAAATTAAAACAATTCAGAGAGTTCTCGGGTCTTCTGTAAGTTTTACTTTAAGAAAAAGAACCGTAAAACGTGCCTTTGTTGAAGAAGATATATAACCTAACCTAATTTCATATTTTAGGCAACTATGGAGCTTTGTAAATGGAGTTTAGATGCTACAATGGGGGACTCGGCGCACGCAGTGAAGTTAATTCGTATGAAAGCCCTCCTTCCAGAATCTCTAATGATGGACAACACCGAGCATGTCGTTTCCGTCTTGGAAATGTCCCATTGGGACGTTGCACGCGCAGCTGCATTTCTTTTAAACAATACTAAATCTACTCATGTCACAAAACTGAAAAGTATATCGATGCTGGTAGCCTCCACTGATGACGCTAATTCTGGAGAATCTAGCACAGGTTTTTCTGACACTGCTAATAATAACGGTATCAATAACAATACAGAATCTTTAGGAAGTAATAATAGAGAAGGAGCAGGTAGTGCCCTTAATAGTAATGGCAACAGGTATATACGACCAACCCATGTTTAAAGACTGATGATGACTAATTAAATACGGAATGAAGAAAATTGGAAAATTCTTTATACATGTGTAGTACATTTTTGGTTAGCTTTGGTAGTCGGATTTAAAGTTAGAAATTGACGTTAACAATAATAGTGCCTAAAATTCCTAAAAACGCTAAGAGTGAGAGTCATTTTCAATTTCGGATAAATAAACATCTTCATATGTGTGTCGTCGTCGTCATTGTCGTTTTACTCTAATTCTCCTTGTCTATTCACCCCCTGAATTGACAAGTTTTCTGCTCTTTCTGTACAAATATTGTGAGAATAAAAACAAAATTGAGTGCAGAATATTTGCGCAAAGCCAATTATTTTAAAATATACCTTTTAAAAACCATCACTTTTTGCGTTGTTCGTAAATTCCAATCGTAGTAAATATAGGTTGTAGGCGTTTTGGGTGAATATGTATGCCTGAAAGTACGTTAATTATACTTCCATAATTCTATTCTGTGTTTATAATTTTCTATCAAAGGAAATTTGTTCTTGTTTTGGTTATCTACTCGTTCGTCGTTCGTGCTATGAGTTGTAGGATGTTTGTAAGCTTGTACGCAATCCGATCAGATTGACAATATTATATGCAGTTATGTTACAGATATGTGCTTTTCGAATCCAATGTCACACGTTGTTCTGAGTTTCTTTCAGGAAATTTAGATGAATAAATCAACATTGTTGTTGTGTACTAAACTAACCTAGCCTATACAACTTTACTACTTCCATCATTGATTTAAGTCGCTAATCTACTTTAAGTCTTTTTGAAGAAGGTTGAATGTGGATTGGACTAGTGTTGAGTGGAATATATTTATTTCGATAAATATTTTATTAAAGTATACCAGATCTTTAGCACTGACAACTAACAATAGAATGTTGGTCACGTACACAACTTACAATATATGTACTTACAGTCAGCGTTAGTAGCCGTTTATGACTTAGGCGCACAATTTTCAGGACCCGTCGAATAGTTCTTTTCTCACTTGAAGCCCCTTCATTTTATAATTCCAATTAGGACTTGCTTGTTTGCACTAACTAAATTCATATGAACTGCAAGAACTACGAAAACAATCTACAGCCTCATACCATATAAAGTAAGCAAAACCAAAAATATAACGTTGTAGTAACAGTAACAAAATAAAAACACTTTGGAGAATATATCTTAAACCGATAACGTCTCTAACTATCCAAACTTGCAAATATGTCATTCAATAGCAAAGCCTTCCAAACAGAGCAATAATGCGGCGACGTGTGTAGCACCTTGCTCTTTTGTAGACCATTCTATATGATTCAAATCAAACTTATCAGCCTCGCTGGAAGAAGGAACGGGGTATGAAGGAGAGCTTGTGCGATATGAACCCGGCAATATGAGTATCTCAAATATTGTCTTCACTGATAGCCACTGCTTCGTCCGTGAATCCACGTAGCCTTTCTTCGGTTCTGCGAATTCATCAATGGATGCATAGTGGATTAGGGGAGAAAATATTAGTTCTGTGGTACCAACTTTGTCCTCTTTTGTTTCGTCTGCAGCGTAGTAGGCTTCTGGAAATCTTAACTGACCGTGATCTACGAAAATAAAATAGACATTTTTATTTTTTGAATACAACAATAACTTGTTTAATTGTATTCCAAAAGTTTTACCCATCACTTGTCGGACATGATAAATTGGCAATCCGTAAAATGCTACATGCCATGTAGTGAGAACGTTACTTAAACTACTGGTGCTATTAGTCATCAGTCCGCTCATCACTGATTGGTCACACGAACTGCTATTTATGTCAAAGTTAATATTCACCGGAAATCGGACCCAATTTCTTGGTGAAGTGTGCTTTTCAATTGGATCTCCTTGTTCTTTAATTAGATCTTCTCCTCGGATTTGCATGCATTTTACACAAAAGCATGTCGGTGGTTCAGTGGGAACAAAGTAGGCATCTGCAATATTAATGTCGAGCTATTTGTAGATGACCGCAATATAAAACTGGTACTCCTTATAAAATTCAAGACCTACTTACCTGGTAGGCACAACGAACTTTTAAAACGTAAGCATGCTTGCAAGTAATCACATATGCCTTGATCACCAGAAATAATCGCTTTCTCTGAGCAATAGCTCGAATCCATATTTCCGTTTACAAGTAAATTGATATTAGTAGTTGGCCTTGGAAGATCATCGTCAGTAAACAGTGTTACCTTCAAATTCGAAAATCGTGTATTTAAATATTAGACGCGTAGTGGTCCAATCACGATCATTAAATAGAACCTATTTAAATTTTACCTGCTCTGTCTCCCCGTACAAATCCACAAATAACCAAACTTTTCCCATTGCACTGCTACGAATAAGATAACTTGATCCATTCAGTATTAAAAAAATATTCCCTTGAAGATCAAGAAGTACACTGATGACGTCCCCGACTTGAGTATTATCCAGGTTAGAGCAAAAGTTGTCTTTCACCCGAACTCCATTTTCATATAAGCTCTCAGAAGCGACTACCCACGTCCCGTTTTTCAGGGACAGACTTGATAAAGGAATGCTTGGAAGCTTGTCAGGACAATTTTCCGTGAAACCAAAGATAGCAGAGGAAGTCCATTTTGGATTGAGTTTATCCACTTGAATCTACATTTTTATTCACGTCAGTCAGTCATTAGCATCATGAAATATGTAGTAGATTTATATTTCACTGTTATAGGAAGACAGAACACACCTGGATCGTTTGTCCTTTAATTAATGGTGTCGACAAAAATACGATGCCTTGATATCCTGAAGTCCTTCTTGCTACAGTGTCACCATAAGATAAGTCTATGTTTGCCGCATGCTTCCCGAAAATTAAGGTTGACAGAGAAATGTGGATACTAGTGCTTGGCCCGGGCTTTATAATAAAAACATGATATTATAAAATCTACATCATAACATAACATAATCATATCATAAAAACTTGAGATTCCCTAAACATACCTGGGCACTATCTTCAACAAACGAGTGACATGAATCCGACCCAGCAATTCCTGTGGCAGGGGTAGATTCGCCAGGGGACGCAACAATGCTTTTTACTGTACTTGTGATTGTAACTGATATAGTGGATCCGTATAACTCCAGAACAGCGTGCAGTTTCTAATAATTTTGTACACAATAAAAGTTAAAACTTTAACCGGAAAGAATATTTCTTACTATTCATAAGATGGACAATGCAATTTAAATAACCTTAGGAAGATTAAAAGCAGCGACTCCCATATCTTCCCCTAAAAACCAGAAAAACCTTAATTACTCTTATTACACGGTTATCTAAATAAATGAGCGTTTTAAAAACACCCACTGTTGTGTTACCATTAATGGTCAGTCTAAGGCATTTGTCTTGGCAGACACGAATTCCAACTCGATCTCCCAGACACAAGCGGTTCAAATTTACACAATAATTTTCCTTTAACATTTGTTGATTTTTAAAAACAGAGCACCCCTTTGCAAACCAGGTGTCCGCATTCAAACTATTAATTCTGTTTGGAATCCGATTGACAGGAAAGTCATCACTAATGTTGAGAGCTGTCACACCAATAATGAGGGAGCCAGCCCATTTCGCACTAACTTCAGTAATTCTAACCTATAAATGAAATGCAGACATACTTTATGTGAGTTTCTCTTACCGTCTCACTAATCCTTTGCATACATACCTCCTGACTAAATATTTTTGCTTAAATAAATAAACTTGTCAACGTACTTCAAATGTTTCGTCCACTTCTAGTAAAGTAGAACTAAAAATAACGGCATTGTTGAAATGACGAATTCTTGACGCAGTTAAGTTATTATTTTTTATCATTATGTTCTTTCCACAACAGAGACTAAACCGATGCGCCGTGTCATTGATGGGGAGACTTATAAGGCTTTCCACTACTTGTGATGAGACCATTGACATGTCGCCCAGTCTTGTAATGGAAACTTGTGCACACTATCAAATCCGAACAAGTATTTTAAAGCAAAGGAGGTACAACTTCAAATGCTGTCACTGTTACTTTACACATTGAATCTTTAGAAATAGAGACTGCTTGAGTGTGTATTGTGTTACCTGACCATACAAATCTACAACTGCATAAATATTTTGAGGCACATCGGAAGCAGCAACACCCATATCTTCTCCGTTAATAAAAAAGTGCAAAGTATTATTTGACTTCCTCATCATTCCAACTCGCGATCCTACAGTGAGGCAGTCTAGATTACAGGCATATCTAGTGGTGATAGTGTTGCCACCCTATAGGAAATATTCAATGCACAACTAGGTTATACTTGTTTACAAATTCATCAAGCTGTCAGTCCCTCCAAGTGATTTATTTCCCTTTTCAAGTTGCTGAACTTACACCTACACAGAAATCATGAACAGAAGGAATTAATCACAAGATAAACGATTAAAATGAAATCGATTCTATATTAAATAATCAAACCTCGATATTTCCAGACCATCTGTCCACCATTTTTTCAATGTTTACTTCAAACAGTTCGTTGTCCCTGAGAGGGCGATTACTAACAACAATCGCTGCATTAAACTCTCCACGTGCGTTTGGTCTCGATGCAGTGACCCCGTTATTAGATATTCGAGCATTTTTTCCGTGCAAGGAATGGAATTTTAAATCGCCAGAAATTGTAACAGCTTCACCAGACGGGGTAGATAACCCTCCAAAGCAAACCGTACTTCCGCGATCAATATCGTGGTTGCAGTAGTTATCACCGTAGTTAGTGTCATGTGATATTATCGTAGCTTGAGCTGCTTGTCCATACACTGAAAATATAAGAAACAAAAAGTTTTTTTCTTCAAAGAACAGGAATATGTTAGAGACCGAAAGGGAAAGTGACTTACAATCAATCACTCCGTACACAATGTCAGTTACATCTGTCGCGGCAACACCTTGATCCACTGCATTAACATAAAAATGCAAATCCCCATTTTCCTTCCGCAGAACACCAACTCGGTCGCCAACTTTCAAACGATCCAAAGACTGGCCATAGTCATCAATCACTGACTGGCCGTTGTGCATGATGCCTAAAAGGATCCGTAAAAAATGTAAACCATCCGCATTTGTGCCTTAAAATAAATATATAAAGTCGTGACGCACCATTTCCCGTCATCATCCAAGTTCCAGATCTGACATTTGTCATAGTACACGGATACTCTAAAGACGTTGGACGATGAGTAGTGACTCCTTAATTGTTAAAATGACAAATAAATGGTGATACAAAGTCGAAACCATACATAGTTAGTGGGTGATCATATTTCCTTACCGATTTCAATTGAGCCAGCCCATTTTTTCACCATTTTATCCAATCGAACCTCAAACATTTCGTTTGGTTTTAATGTCCGATTAGTAAGAACAACCTTTACAAACAATTAAATCATTTAAAAAATGTCACATAATGTGTAGGTAGAGGTAGAAGAAAACGTAATAATTTGTAAAATCTTACCCCGTGATTGAAATCTTGACTAGCCCTAGAAAAACACAAACAACTACCATGAACCATTTCACTTTAAGAAAAGAAACCTCAGGAAAAGGATTATTGTGGTCAAAATATATATTTATAACAACATACTCTGGTCGATGGCACGTTCTCCCATTGTTAATAACAGCTGCATGAAAGCCACAATGTGGATGAAATAAAAGTTCCGATGTTTCTTCAACTTAAGGAAAAGAAACAAGTTACAAACCAAAATAATTTGTGAGATATCATTCAGTATTCTTAACTGTAACTTACTGCTTGCAATAGGATCTACAGGGTCCCTCACGTTCAGTCTTAAATTGTATTCTTCGTGGTCATTTCTGTCAACAATGGTTACCTATGCAGACAGAATATAGGATTCAGCTTATGGAACTTTATTTTTAAGAACTTATTCGATAACGAAGCAAAGGCACATACTCTACTACACATTCCATATAAATTGACTGCGCCCCAAATGGGCTGAGAAATCCCAGACGCTGCTACTCCTTGAGATTCGCCATTTACAAAGTACACAACGTCACCATTTGACTTTTTCATCACTCCAAGCCGATCTCCCTATAAGTGGTTATTTTACGTTAAAAATCTGTCTAGATTTGCATCAGCATTTTCCTTTAGAAAAGCATTTCGTACTTCCTGAAGCTGGTCCAAATTAAGACCAATATATGGACTGTTTGTTGCTTTCCCATCGTGTAGAATCCCGTTCCCACTCATTATTACGGAACCATTTCTAAGAACTGTTAAAGTAGCTGGGAAATCCACTCCACAGTTAAATTCCTCGGGGTTGTGCGTTATAAGTCCAAACTCGATAGAGCCCGACCATTTATGGACCAGCATATCAATGCGAATCTGTTAATGTTGAATCAAAGAACGATGAATACATACCACCGAATTGGAATTACTTAATATATAGTACACTATCATAATCTCATATCTCATTACCTGAAACAACTCATTTTCTCTAAGTGGCCTGTGTGTTAGTACAACCGAATTATTGAATTCTTCCAATGGTCTCCTCCTAATAAATTATTTCATTTCGTCCATGTCAGTATAACCTCATACTTAATCAATATAATATTAGTGATATTACCAACAAGATGTCATTAGTCTAACCTCTCAGCAGTTCTTTGATTGTTGGAAAGTTTCACCAGTGGACCATACTTTGTATGAAATCTTAGTTTATCTCTGCTAGAATTATTATCCAACGTTTGAACTTGACAGTAATCAGAGGTTGTTTCTGACGAGTTAGCATTGGTCTCGGTTTCACTGTGCACTACAAACTCCACAGTGTTGCTACCTACAAGTAATAACGACAATTTTATCAGTCACTCATGAAATATGAGACATTTTACCTAAAAAACAGGAAAAGAGAAAATTTATTACATACACTGCTCATAAGGTTGAACATCCACCACCGATAGTTTTGCACATTTCCCGTAAAGATTAACAACAACATACACATCCTCCGGCACATATGCAACAGCTACTCCTTGGGAAACTCCTTGAATGAAGAACACTAACGCACCCTAGTTAACAAAGGTTGTACGCACGTTAGTATAGCTAATGCATTTATAATATTTTTAAACATAAATTTCTACGAACTTGGGTTGTTCGCATCAGTCCTACGGTGTCCCCTTCTTGAAGATTTTCTAGATCGTAACCATAATTTTCAATAAGCATTTCCCCATCCTTCAGGATGGTTTTACTTGCCATCAACTGCAAAATTATTAATAACCGGATTGATTATAGAGAGTTGTTTTGGTAAGTGTTCTACATTATAAATAACCTAAAGAATTTTGTCTTACCCAAGTTCCATAACGAAGCTCTGTTGCACTTTGGGGGACCGTTTCAGGAGCCAACTCATTTGGGTCAATAATAGTTACTCCAAGCTGTACACCTCCAGACCAGAATCCAATCTACATAAGAATCATTCATAAATTTACTATATTCCAATGACAGCATCATAAATATAAAGCATTTAACCCCATAAAAGCTCATGCACAAGTACCTTTTTATCCAAACGAACTTGAAATATTGTATTAGTTTTTAGCTTGCTTTCGCTGAAAACAACTCCCTCATTAAAGTCTGTGTCTGCTCGTTTCCGCTCTGCAGTCCGGAAATTATTCGAAAAATCGATTAATGATCCACATGTTTTATGAAATCGCAGCATTATTTTACGACATCCAACTGATGAGGGATGCCGCACGGAAGCACCGGACAAGTTTTTTAACCAATTTATTTAGTAAACCTTTCAAAAATACAAACAAAAATGGTATTTTAATAAGTACTTTAAACGGTGGTTGACCATATAAAAAATTCATAAGTATGCTCCTTTGTCCTTACTTCTCAAAAATATTTTAAATGAATTCCGTCAACATCTTTAAAAAATTTATCCTCCCTCGTTTCACGCTCAGTCAGTCTTCCGGAATCAAAGGCAGATATATGGTTGATGGTATATTCAACAATATTACTCATCAGTCATCAGTGAAGTAGACATAGGCAACTGCTTAGAAATTCGAATGCTAACTGTCAACTATTTAGGTGGCAAAGCAGTAGTAAAAGTACTGCAGTAATCACCACAGTGTGCTGATTTGACATGACATGACAGCTTTACAAATGGAAATTAAATAAAAGAAATAAACGAAAAGTGGAGAGTTGAAAGTATGACCGTAATCGATAAAAAGGATAATCAATTTTACAACAGTTTTTAGGAGCAGCAATAATATCCTTAAGTCACTCCCATGCAAGTAATTTCCCTCACTCTGTATCTTCAATCAAATTCACCCAAACTAAATAACGTGCACTAAACTAAAGTATGACACATGACTAGAGAAACTATTACAGTATAATGAGAAGGAATTAAACTAATCCTAATGCAAATTAATAAAAAGTATTCATTCCACATAAATTTGGATCAAGTCCAGATGAGATCATTACCGCTGTGAAAAAGTCAATAAATGCTCGATGAGTAGCATGAATGCAACGTGCAGCATATTGATCCAAACAATTGCCCCCACTTTGTCCAGCCGGACTCTAGACTCTCCAGCGTCAGTCTAGCAGACCATTGACCATACCCTTTTCCCAAATTTCGCAACAATTATGCATTGCATTTTTATATGCCTAGCTTTGAGAAATCCAGAAAGAGTGCCTGTGAGAATGTACGCTGCATTTATGTAATTAATTATTTAAATGAAGACCAGTAAAACTTTTGGAATAATAAAAGAATTATAAAAAAGATCAATGCGCATGGTCAATGATGACAGTTCAATGAGTTGGTTCTCAGAATATTCTATTATAAACACTATACCAATCCCTGCATCAAATTCTTCTCATTAGTGGCTGACTTTAATTTTCTTTTGGCTCTATTGTCATTCATGGAAATATTCCGGCAAAAGTGACCATCAAATTCTGCTTCCTGGCCCTGATTTCTTGATTCCATGTCGCGGTCGCAGTATCAATATCATGCAACATTACTGTTTACTGATGGGTTTTGGGTTTCCATTTTACGAATACCTTATCGCGCTCATGATTTCCCATGATTGTTTACAAAAGGCGAAAGGGATTTTCCAAAGAATTTTAAAGGAACACTATTTGGAAAAATAGATTATTAAAAATAACAACTAGAAAAATAATTCGACATTGGCATTCTATCTAGGATTGGTTGACATGTGCATATAATTAATGTCAGTAGGAAAATTTAGCAAAAGAATTCTCCTCATAATTGCTTTATTTATCTATTTTAATGAAACCATTGTCTTTCTTATTTTTAAGTATGCCTACTATTGAACGATATCTGAATGAAACCTGGGAAAAACTTGGTTGCGCGCGTCACATTCTGACAATTAAATTAACGCATGCAATGCTGCTAAATACCACCAATCAAGTATTTATAGTATCACAAAGAGATATAGAACATCCCAACTACGCAGTGATCCAGTTAATTAGATATGTCATGTCTTCGGTAAAGGTTTCCCTCATTCAAAAGACGTGCCTATGCATTTGTTTGAAATTCATTCATTCTCTTTTCTATAAAATCTTCATGCCGGAATGGCATCCAGGTTTAGTTTGCTAAAGTCTGCTTAAGTTTCTTCTTAAGTTGAAAACTATATCGTCTTTAAAGAGATTATAAAATAAAACTGGACGCTAATAAATTCAAAGTTTAGAGAAAATCTGTGTCCTTAATTTATTTCTTTGAGAATTCCTTCCTGTTTTTTTATTCATTTTTTTCTGCACTAAAAGCAATGAGAGGTAAGGGATTTTAAAAAGAGAAAATTACCTTCTTAATTTAATGAAAAGCCCTCAAGAAAATTGAAATTTATAGGTTTAGAAGCTTGGGTGACTACGGTAGTGGAGGATCAGGATGTCCCGAAGGCGTTCGTTCTCGCTCGCTCGCTACGGCGATCATTAACCACGAAATGTCTTGTGGTGGTTGTGTCACCGGGCTTGGATTCTAAAAGCAGGTTATAATCATAATATGTTAAATGGATGAGCGTTGGAATTGCGGACCGCCGTACCGCAGGTCTTTCAATTCTTAAAATACTTAATTTCATCAGGAGTCTATTGGGAGAAATATTTGATCAAGTTTTCTCCGTTGATCAACACTCGGTAAATGGATGGATTCCCATGAAGGATTACGCCAAGCTGTACTGCTTCAATCTCACTCTTTTTCGTAAATGTGTATTTTTGGATCTGGAAATGCTGGTTAGTATCTCCATCTTCTACAATGAACTATGTGCATGAGTCAGAACGCCAAATAATAACTTTTCCCATTTTGCAGGTTTTGAAAAACTCGGACGAACTGTTTGATTCATTTGATGAAGACTTTGGAGCTGTTATGCGGTCCGATGGAATGGACTTGTCTGTTTTGAGCTTTGTTCCATCGCAAAAGCTCTTTGAGAACTTGGTGACATCAGGCAAGAAAAGTTACACTTTTGCCAACGGACCAGGTAAAATATTTTTAGCAACTAGAAAAAAATTAAGATGTGCTTGCAATTCAAATAAAACATTATTTTCCTTTCAGCATCATTTGAAGTATATTTGAAGCAGTGGCTACTGAATCAAAACAATTTTGCGAAGCTTGAGGAAAAATATAATTTTTCTGGCAGCTGTGGTTGGGCAAGGTAACATTAAACTGCAATTTACAAGCTTCATATTATTATGCTTGTGCGAGAGTAAGGATATTAAAGATTTTTAATGGGAAAATTTACATATACAGCACCTCAGAAGCTTGAGGAAAAATATAATTTTTCTGGCAGCTGTGGTTGGGCAAGGTAACATTAAACTGCAATTTACAAGCTTCATATTATGCTTGTGCGAGAGTAAGGATATTAAAGATTTTTAATGGGAAAATTTACACATACAGCACCTCCGACTTTTGCATTGCCAAACTTCCGCAAGAAGTTACACGGAATGGGTTAAGATCGGATGATATGGTGGACTCGGTATGGGATTTTTAATTTTTACGACATATGACAGATCAAACGGCAAAAAAAATTTTTATTATTATTTTAGGCTGTGGCTAAGTATTGGAGGACTTTGTATGAGGAAATTCATTCTCGCTCTAATGAGATCAAAATCATTCAGGTGATTGTCATTTCAGAATGTTAGAAACATCATATAGGTAAGCTTGTATGCGAATGTCAATTTTTAAAAAAATCATGGTATAAAATTTTCAGAATCCCGTTAGGGAGAAAACCTGTGCCCTTAGGCCTGACGGACATGACTCAATTGCTATTGTTGGAATAAGTTGTCGTCATGCAGGAGCAAGCAACCTTGACGAGTTTTGGAAGCTCCTTATAAATGGACATGAAGGTGTTAAGCCCGTCCCTTCCGACAGATGGACGAAAGATAATGGGAGCAAGTGTGATTCAAGCTATCAATCTACCATGGGTGGATTTATTAGCCAGGCTGTCGATGAGTTTGATGGGAAACTGTTTGGAATCAGCCCAAAAGAAATGGAATTTCTAGATCCACAACAACGACTTCTTCTTGAGGTAACTTGGGAAGCTCTAGAAAACGCTGCTATCGACCCACTAAGTCTTCATCGGTCTCATGGTGGGGTCTTTGTTGGTGCATGGATGAATGATTACAAGGACCTAATGTTCCGCCTGGGTTCCGATGAATTCTACCGAATGTACATGGGAAACTCTTTCGGAGCTGCTGCTGCCCGACTTTCATTTTTTCTCGGACTTACCGGTCCAAGTGTTGCCACAGAGTCGGGTTGCTCCTCCGCCATGGTAGCAGTAGACTTAGCTTGTAAAAGCCTTCGCCAAGGAGAAACATCTTTGGCGCTT
Organism: Sinodicranocentrus sp. ZH6; assembly: GCA_027743935.1. NCBI lineage: Eukaryota > Metazoa > Arthropoda > Collembola > Entomobryomorpha > Entomobryidae > Sinodicranocentrus > Sinodicranocentrus sp. ZH6. The sequence continues at coordinate 15,161 of JAHZNA010002415.1, forward strand.
GCTTGCGGGGTTAACCTTCTTCTCCTTCCTTTCAACAAGGACACAATGTCCTTTGTGATTGCCGGCGATGGCAGGTGCAAAACATTTGACGAGAGTGCGGATGGCTTTGGGCGTGCAGAAGGATGTGGCGTGTTGGTGCTCAAGAGGTATGCCGATGCAGTCAAAGACGGTGACAATATCTGGGCACTAATTAGAGGTTCAAGTTGCGTGCAAGAGGGTGTGAGTCGAAGCATGGGAACTCCCACGAGAGAATGCGAAGCGCTGGCAATGACATTAGCACTGAAGGATGCTGGCGTGGAACCGAATGACGTGAGCTTCGTGGAAGCCCATGGAACAGGGACCTCATTAGGGGATCCACTCGAGATTACTGCAATTGCAGACGTTTATGGGAAAAACAGGAGCAAGCCACTTGTTGTTGGCTCTGTGAAAACGAACGTGGGTCACACGGAATCTTGTTCGGGAATCACGGGGATCATTAAAGTTGTGACTTCTCTCCAGCACGAAATCATTCCTCCACATCTTAACTTAAAAACGTTGAACCCAAAAATAAACTTGGATGCTATTCCGGCTCAAATTCCCATAAAGGCAATGGCGTGGCCGAAAAATTCGAGCGGAAAGCCGCGACTGGCTGGTGTAAGCTCTTTTGGGATTACTGGAACTGATGGTCATTTGATCATCCAAGAAACTCCAGAATTGGTAGAAAGTTCTGGATTTTTTTTCAATCTTAAGAGACCAATTCACATAATGAAACTAAGTGCAAAGACGGAAGAGGCGTTAGAAGCTATGCTGAACGAGTATAACAGCTTCCTCCGAGATGAAGCTACAAAACAGAACCTGGAGCTGAAAGACATAGCTTTTACAGCAAATATTGGAAGAGCTTCATTCACCCATCGTGCAGTAGTAATAGCCAAAGACGCAGGCGAAGCTTGTAAAATTATACAAACCAAGAAGTATGCAAAAAGTGAAGTTTCCGAAGGCGTCCAAGGAAAAATATGCTTTCTGTTCACTGGACAAGGCTCACAATATGCTGGAATGGCAAAAGAAATGTATGAATGCAGTCCAGTCTTCCGTCTACACTTTGATCACTGTCAGAAAATTTTAGACAAAAACCATGGACTAAGTATTAAAAACGCCATTTGGGGTATTACCTCAAAAAACGATATTTCCAAAACATTATACAGCCAAACAGCTATTTTCTGTGTGGAGTATTCCCTTCTCAAGCTATGGGAGTCATGGGGTATCAAACCAGACTACGTGTTGGGACACAGCTTGGGTGAGTTTGCGGCAGCCGTTGGAGCAAACATGATTTCCCTTGAAGACGCCATTAAGCTTGTCGCTGAGCGAAGTCGTCTTGTAGAAAGTTTACCAAAGGGGAAAATGCTTGTCCTAAAAACAGACAAGGCAACAGCAGAACGGATCCTACAAGAATGCACTTCCATTAATCCAGGTTTTTGGCTTGACTTTGCTGCAGTTAATTCCCCAGAACAGACGGTCCTCACTGGAACCTCCGAGGCAGTGGAAAAGTTTGCGGAATTCTGTTCGCAGAAAAAGAGCATGAAAATTCACGTCCTTGACGCTTCACACGCTTTCCATTCTAGACTCATGGAGCCGATTCTGGAAAAGTACAGAAATGTTGCTGGCTCAATAAAACAGGCAGCTTCGAAAGGAAGAGATGATAATATCAAATATATTTCTGGAGTGTATGGAAAATTAATTGCAGATAATGACGATCTTCTTTCTCCACAATACTGGGT
>JAHZNA010002416.1:0-14840 GCA_027743935.1 Sinodicranocentrus sp. ZH6
CCCGTCTTAATCCAGCTACTGGAAAATCTTAATTGACTTCAAATCTATCAAAATGGCAACTGAAATAGTTAACTTGTCAGCCACACACACTCATGAAATAAAGAAGGGACTTTCGGACCCAAACCCCACAGGAAAGCAGTCAGTTGGGACAACGTACGACGAGCAGGGAAATATCCTTCCTTATCCAAGTTACAAACCTCGATCCTCAACGGATAAGTACTGCCAAGTCTCCCCCATTCCACGGTTAGCAGCGGCAGCAGCTTTTGTACCACGAGACCAAATTCCCACTGCTGGAGGGTATGGTATAGACCGTTCTAAGGAACCAAAGGGGGATTTCCCACTATCATATCTTTTGTACGAAGATCAACCATGGGTGTTGGGAAAACTGAATCGTGCCGTTTTGGATCTCCCAGAACCTCCAGAGCCTGTTAAAATTGATATGAAGCGACTTGATGCTATTCTTGCAAAGTACGAAACTGATGAAGAGAAGGTCAACGTTGACTCTACTGAGGCTGTTGGGGAGAAAAACGCGATCGAAACCCCTGCAACAGCTACTGTTCAAGAAACAGAGGCAGAAACCTTAGTCGAAGAGAAAGTTGCTGCTGCCTTTACAAACGTGGAGAACAAGGAGGTTATGAAGAGATCCACGCCAAAAAAGTCCTCTTCTCCAGCAACTAGAAAGTCCGCTTCCCATCGCACACCACTAAACAAACAGAAGTCAACATCTAAAAGCCCTGGTCGGGCTGGTGACGCTCCAGCAGGAAAGTTGGTCTCATCTCCGCGATCGGGATCCAAGGGACCTAAGAAAATCGTGAATGCAAAGTAAGAGCTCTCTGCCAGATGATTTTCTACAAAAATAGCATGGTAAATATGCATTAAGGATCTTTCAAGATTGAAGCAGTTAACATGCCATGCATCTCTCTTGATAGTCTCTTTACAATAGTTAATCAATGAGCATATTCGCTTCAATTTTGCCTTTTGATTTCTTTGCAGAGTTGATGTTGAAATAGTGGAGAAGAAGTATTGACCACAACACGTTTGATCACACCTATTTACACGTCTTGCAATTGTCAGATTTGTCCATACAATTACAATGATTATGACATTCATGTTCCGGTGACTCATTTTTATCAGTCAATACTTGTAGTAAGCTGATTTTTTTACAAATTATTATCAGTCAAANATTTACGCGTCTTGCAATTGTCAGATTTGTCCATACAATTACAATGATTATGACATTCATGTTCCGGTGACTCATTTTTATCAGTCAATACTTGTAGTAAGCTGATTTTTTTACAAATTATTATCAGTCAAATTGTAATTAATTTTCAAGTAAATCAAATAAAATTCCATTTATAGTCAAACTTTGGATATTTTATTGCTGCACAAAATCTTTAGAGTATATTATAGAGTAGAGGTAGTTCGGTACACGAGTGTACGTACACTAAGAAACTTCAAAATTTCATACACGTCCGTGTGTAGACTTTCCAAGTGCTCCTTGTATTTTGCTGATGTAAGAGTACTTACTAACGTGTAGAATTTTTCTTAATTACAAATTGACGCCAAGTTCTTAAAATCGCTTTTGTCATCAACTTCAAAACCCGTCTTTACTCCTGCGTCGTACACTCGAAAGCATTTACCTAATATATTAGTGTAATGCTCACTGAACAACGCAAGTAATTATACTTTTTGTCCTGTGAGCCATTCTTACGTCAAAAATATTCATAAAAAAGCTAGCAGCATCATAGCCCATAGATAGGGAACTCATTGTCAATTCATACATTGTAGAAGTGAGAATAATAGAAGCTGTAGAACAGAAAATATTCTCCAAGCAAATCGAGCCAAGCCTACGGAGAACAACGCACACACACACAACAATAAGAAGTAGTAGAATGTGCATTATTGTAAGAGAGAGAGAGGAGTGAAAAGTCTATTGAGCACGAGGCAATTATCGTCTCTATTGTCCTGATACCCGTGTTCCGACAGAAAAGATCTCAATATTATTATGTACCACATTCTGTGCCATACAACAACAACATTTCGAGTTCAGCCTTTACTCCTTCGTTTTTCTTCTTCTCACTTCTATATTCCTCCTCTTCCACTTTTCTTTCGTGGCAGAAACCGACCAGCAGCAGAGAGGAGCAATGAAAATGTGAGTTTATATTTTCTATATGACGAGTAGTAGGTCTTTTTACATGCATTATGTATGTAGGTATGTGAAATTGTGAATGCATTCAAAAACTCGTAGTAAAATGCTCACTCACACTTGTTCACTTGCACGTTACGCTCTCCTCTCCTTTTCGCTCCTAGTCATAGCTTCTGTCTGCTTCTGCTCTGTTTGCCGACAGATTTATGCCTTTGTTGTTACACACACTAGACAACAACTCAGTGTATGCAATATGCATAATAATACAGATATTATTAAAGCGTCTCTATACATGACACATATTGCATCAGATGCCAATAATAAAACATTGTTTTGTTCAAAATGCTTTACACCCTACCACCTAGTTCAATAGGGAAAATGCACAATATTTCAAGACACCGAGGGACTGCGCTGAACAGGTGCATTGTTTTGTTACGTTCCTTCCCTTCGTTAATGTAAGATTCGGCTGCTAAGTGCTAATGGATCTCTACTTAATTTTATGTACGGTTTCACCCAACAGATTTGTTTTGTTGTTTCCCACTTTGCCCGCATGATATAATCCAGCTAAACTTTATTACCTACTCTTGTAGTCACCTTCGCTTCTCCAGGGATTCTTTGTTCCGTCTCATTTTACGTGTGAACTAGAAAATATTACTGAGTTGAACAATACCGTATTGATGTTGAAGTGGGGGTATCATGATATCATGTAAACAATGCGAAATCCAAGTATTGTGTTTTGTGTTATTCCATATCATAAAATGGAATAAATGTACATGCACACACGTTCTCACATTGTATACGCCGTTCCCTCTCTTTCCTCGTCCTTTCAACTCGAGCTTCTCGTCGTCACAATGAAAGGCTTCAAAATCACTGTGGAGCTCTGAAATTGTCAATAGTCTGAATCAGAATGTATCAAGGCTCTTGAAAGAGAGCTCAAGCAAAAGCCATCTTTTCACTGATGATGATTATGATGAATGCATGCATAATACACAATCCCATATAAAAATGCATGAGCCCTCGTACTAGATACCTTGCCAAGTTTCTGCCTTCACCTAGAGCATATACCAGTTTGTAGTTTATAGAATGTAAGTAAAATTCTCAATCGTATTTTGTATTTTATTTGGCCGGCAACTGAAAAGAGAAAGATTCGTATTTTGATGTATGCTTAGAAAATAGTTGGTATTAGTATAAGTCAAACGCAGTCCAACCCAACATACATTCATTCCCAATCTATTGGTCTTTTTTTATTATGTTATGATTATGAGACACATATTGTGTTCTGGAGGAGTTTACAGTTGTGTACATTTTTGAAATATGGCATGCACTTAGAAAATCATACAACTATGTTTATAACTTTTTCTTTATTCCATGCATTATACAACTCACGAAAAATCCAAGTGCATCATATGTCATACCATATCGCACTAGCATCCTTCTGGAGATTTTCTGAAAAGGACGAAAAGCAATCCATATAGGAAAGGTATTATTATTACTCCATGTGAATTGTCAAGGGAAAGATGTAAAGAAGCCGGAGTCTTTTGAATGATTCACGTAGCATGTACTAGTGTAAAAACGCTGAGAAATATGTGAAGTCAGTGGCAGAGCAGAAAGCAACAATAAGAGACGAAGCCACCACCAGTCAGTAAAGTAGTGGCTATTGGTGTTCACAATACCATGCCATCGCATTGTCATCTTCATTCTGAGAGGAAGAACCCTCAGCTCAGCTGCAGAAGTAGTGGCAGGCAGCAGGAGCAATGGTAATACAAGTGGGGAAGCTTACTACTACCCTTCACTATTTACAGTTGTATGGAGAGCAGAGGTAGTGCAGTGGTTGTGAATGGGTTTTTTTAAGAGAACGCTTTTTCGCTCTTGGAGTATATACGAGCAGCCGACAGGAAAGTATCTTCCAGTTGCCCATGCATCTCTTGTGGGTTCGCATGCAGCTACGAAGTCTTCCACGAGCTACCCGTCGTGTTCAATTCTGTAGGGATAAGGCTCGCGTGCTTTTCTTCTTTTGCTGTCTCTATTAAGTGCTCTGAATTTTGGAGGATAGTTTACTTGAGAGAAGAAGAAAAAAATTGAAATTTTTCGCTACAGTTATTGTGCACGTTTTCCTTGATGGAGGACAATACGGCAGTGTCTCTTTTTACTTACTTTGTGACAGTTTATTATGCTCGTTCGGCTTCCCAAAAGATGGGTACGGAGACAGAAGCCGGAAATAAAGTGGGGAAAGGAGGGAGATTAAAGTATGACAAGTGGTTCCGGCAGACACTAATTGGAAATCGTTATTGTTGGAAACTTGAAGAAACTCTTTGGGAATCTCATTTGACTTGAAGGATTTTTTTTTCCTGGAAGGGGTGGAAATATTATAGTTTGAGAATTTTTTGAAGATGCTTTGAAAGAATTTCCTTGAACAATCTAAGCTTGTGATGGAGGATAGCTTAGAGTATTGAGGATGGGAGTTTGTGATAACTGAAGTGACAGGTGCTCATATGGAGTTTGCTTGTGGCTGGCAATTTACCTTGGAAGGGAAATTAGGAGGTAATTGGCCCGCCGGATAGCTGCGTTTTAGTGTGATTGTGATTACCAACATGAGTTGGAATGACCTTGGAATTGATGTTAGCTATTTCAGCTGCAAGGAACAAGTTAGCATTTGGTGTCTATAAGATTATAAGTTGCCTCTTCTATGTTAAGTTAGGCTTTACGGCTTAAACAACAAGAAAACGTATGACCTACCACACTTTGTTGTACCTGTCATTGGGATATGCGCAAGTTATATAGTGCTTTTGTGAAATTCAGTGATTGATAAATGTGACAGTTGTGAGTTAGAAACGACTGAATTTCCAGTGGAAAGTAAATTTAACTACTCTATGGACCAAACTGCAGGGTAAGTTATTCACCATTCCAGTTAATGCATGTGTGAGAAGTTCTTTTTTGAAACGAATCATTTTAATAAAGAATTTTGATTAGAACACTCAAAATAAAACACCTATACCGTTTGTAACTTACATAGTTGTCCTCAGCTCCTTGATTTTTCTCTCTCTGATTCTCATTTGGCTCTTAACATCTAAAAGATTCCCATTCGCTTTTCATTACTTTCTTTTCCTTCACTCACATTATTATCTTTTTGCATAATGCTCATATTACATTATGACTATCATTACTGTTCCAGCCCACATGTTATGTCATATAAAGTAATCTATGCACTCCTTCGTTCCACAACTGGTAGAGTTGATGCTCCCACTCTCAACTTTTTTCTCTCTCTATTCCTCCTCTCTTCAAGCGATTCTTCCATTTCTGCTAATGGTGTATGTTATAATGTAGAGCGCATTCAAGCTCCACAAAAGGAGACAGTGGAAAACGATAGAAATAAGATGCTGCGATTGCAAAGTATGCACACTCACTAGGAAAAAAGAAAAAGTATTCTTTTGACTTTCAGAAATATTTTTTCCTCTTTTCTCGACACATGATCTCTAAAGGAATAAGTGGTGGTAGAAACAGCCTTAGAAGTTGTCGGAGAAAGTACTCGTGCTCAACACATGGCATAAATACTTCGCTCTAACCGTATGTGTCTTTCGTGGGTAGGCGTAGGGCAGAGTAAAAAGTTGGTTTGGGTCTTATGCTTAGAAATAGTATTCGTACCCTATTCTCTTTGCATCCTCCACTATTTTCTTCTCTCTTCTAGACATTTTATTATTCATTCTCTTTTCATGTCCCTGCTATCATATATGCCTAGTGTGCAAGGGTATAAATAGTACTGTGTTCTGAGGATCTCTTACGGACCATAGATCATACACTTTTCCTTTACTTTCTTCTGCATGAATGCTGATGAGAATCGTGAAAAAATTGGATTTTCTTAGTAAAAACCATAGAAGTTTTTTGTCATTATTTTTGCAAGAAAAGAAAAGTTGTACATTCAATGTATGTGTCATCATGCGTCACGGGAATACAAAATTGGTATACAGCTAAGGTGAATAATTAGACATTTATATTGACAAACGCGTTTTAGGAGAAGAGCTTCATTATTTCTAAGGGGAAGTGTGGAGGCGGAGCAACATCTTGATGCGGCGTTAAACATCTTGTAAACTTTTTTATCACCATGTATCTAAAAGCTTCATGGAATGCATGACATGTTTACCCTTTTAAAAGCTCAATTTACACTTGCTACACAGCTTGTGTAAACAAAACTAGCAATATGCATAATGGGTTCTAAAGCAAGGAATTCTCAACTCAAAAGTGACCACACATTCAGTAGTCTACTACAAGCAAATTAAATTAAGTGAACTGTGTGAGTATTAAGTGAATTAAATACGTGAAATCATCCCGACTACCAAAAGATTTGGAAATGACAGGTGAACTAGGGAAACACGCTTTGCTACAGACCATTTCCCGCACAACGGAGAAGCAATTTTGATCAAAAGTAATTTTTCCCACATGCTTATCTAAACTGTGTGTGCAAGAATGCATTGTGTAGCATACCTGCTGCAAGAGTGTTCTTTGAATGGGACACAATCACAAAACATTTTTGGAATAATAGCTCACACCATCATCATCATGAGGAGAACAACCAGCAGCAAACTAGGAGAATGCATAGGAGTCTTGCATTCACGATCAGATTCATCCATCCCTTTTTGGCCATGTATCAATATAATAATGAAATGTGTTCATACAATAGAATCATCATTTACACAATATGTTCCTTACTTACTTTACTTGTGTAGTTTTCTTATTCAAAGACTCGCGTTGCTATTATTCTCCTCAGCCACACGGCTATTACTTACGTTACATTACGTATTGCCTTTTGCTTTATGCACTTGAAGAAAAAGACGAAGGAGAACAACAACAACGACGACGAAGAATAAGAGCGTCAACAAAACTTGCACAACACACTAGATATATAGATATACACACAAACGGACACAAAAATGTGTATTATTGAGAGAGAGAGAGAGAGAGACGCTGAGCAGAAAGTAGACAATACTTTTCCCGTCACATTACAATATATTCCTGCTGTTGCTTCTTCGTCGTCGTCTTCTCCTCTTTCTTTTGATATTTCTCCTCTCTTGTGAAAAAAGGGAAGTACGGACTAGATAGATAGATAGATGGATGAATGGAAGGATGGATGGATGGACGTTTCAAACAAAAATGGAACCACATCGTCCTCCTCCATGGCATCGCTGAAGAACACAGACAAGGAGTCTCGATTGAGCTATTGTACTCCGCATTTTATTGTGAATCTTTTCTCTCTTTTCATGAATAATAGTTCTCGTATCAAAGTGGTGGAAGGGTACGTACAACTAAAAAGTGGATAGAAACTATAAAAAATAGTAAGCACGTTTTTTTATCTTTTTAAAAAAAGCAGATTATTGTGCATAACGCACTATCCAGCCAGAAGAAGATCGGGCCAAGCCACACATTTAATTCGAGCTCTATACATTTCCACATATAATAACCAACAGTATCCATTCATGTCTGGTGGATTGCATTGTGTAATAATATTTCTAAGAGGTTAAATCAACCTTTTCTGAAATGCTGTTATCATTAGAATATTATGTGAATCACATCGTCATCATCATCATCTCAGCTGTTTTTGTTCAAGCCCTTTTCTAAAATGAAGAAAGATACTTTGAAGCATGTGTATGTGCACAAGAAAAGTTTTCTGATTGTGCATTGTACTCTTTTACTCATTGTAGTCATGTGTGAATTGTACGTCCGTCACTATTCACATATGGTCTGTGTCATTGTCTAATTTCAATTACTTCCTTTTGATGGTTTTTCTGTATCTTTTCCTTTGAAAATGCTTCTCGCCTTTATTTCGTCGAAGAGCCTGTTCAGGCTAAATAGCTAAAAAATGGCAAAGTTGAAATTTTCAACGGACAATCTCATCTTTTCTTTGTGTATTTGATGTCTATTCAATTCTCTGTCTCTTTTTTCTTATTTCTTGTAAAAGAACTTACCCAAGTAGTCAAGTAGTTCTACAATGGGATGATGCTACGTCTCAGAATTCAAAACTGATGTAGAGCATTGTAGTCTAATTTTTTACTGTCAGTTTCACAAGCATATTAAAAGAAAATCATGGAAATATTTTAAAACCGGGATGAAGCACACCTTCCACGATAATTCATAAGAATTTCCAAGTACTCTTCTGAGCATGCCTTCCCCTCAGAAAAGTAACACGTGGATTAGAAACAAACCATTGGATTTAATCATCTGAAATAGATGTGAGCATGCATGCAATTCACGTAGTAGCGGAAACTTGAATCTAAATTGATGCACATCCCACCATGATATCAATTACTCATTTACTTCTAACTCGAAAAGTTAGACAACGCAACAGTAAAAACGTGCAACGTCCGCTCAGCACACATAACGTGCTTTTGTTTTCTTCTCCCACTGTCATCTTCATCAAGTTGATCAACAACGGAACATTTTAGTAGCTTTTCTCCCTGCAGAAATTCTCCTCTCTATTCAGAGCTGTTGGAGGCTTTGAAGAGGAAGGAGTAAAAGCATGTTCGGGTGATACAAATATAAAAGTGCATAGAATGCGTCAACATTACATAATAATAATGAAATGTGTCTGTTTCTGCTTTCTTGCTGAGTTTCCACTGCTCTCGCTGGCTTGCTGCTGCCATTCAGTTTTCATTTTCAATGCTATTAAAGTCGCTTCTTCTCGCTCTCTGTTGTTTCCGTATATTTATTGTTATTATTTCCATAGATAGACAAATGAATAGATCGAGAAATTTTTCATTATGCATTGCATTGTCCTCTTCTTTTGTTAGTGTTACTACCAACTGCTATTATTACATATATTATGATGTTGCATTATTCATCTTTTTTTACGGGGCATGTATTGTCTGATCTGCTGATGGAGAGTCCTCCTAATGTGCTTTTTTTTAAGTTATTGCTTGCTCGCGACCATTCTTTTATTCCGGGAATACACAGCACAGCACTAACAATGCTCTCTATCTCTGTATTATGATATGCATACGGGCTAAATGAACGCGTATCCAGATGAGTCGCTCAACTCACTGGTACAATAGTGCATGTTTTATGATTATACTATACCCACTTGCTTTCATTTTTACTTGGCTGCTGTTGTGCATTAATAGTGTGTGGGATCTGGATATGTAGAATGTAGATGTGAAAAAATAAAAGAATTCACTTAATGCAATCTATAACGCACGTTGCTCAGGCTTATTATTGTGTACTTGAGAGTTATCAAAAAACCTGCATGACTGAGTAGGGGTAAAAGCTACACTCTTTGTGGACTGATGATGGAGTTTTTATTATTGTTATTTGCTCTCCTAACGTTTTTTTACTAGTTATGGTTCATGTACATAAGCAAGCACTATAATGCCATTTCCTTGCAATAGAAAAAAATACATTATTTTCTCTCTTCCTTTCTGCTCTGCTATAAAAAATTGTGAATGAGACAGAGAGGGAAAGAGAGAAGAGGGCTTAATAGCTCCATAGACGGATTGGTCACGGCCGGTTGTTCTCTTTTTCGAACCTGTTGTGTTGTTTTCAAATATTGTGTGTGATGAGCAATGTGCTCTTTTGACGACCAGTGGCCTGAGTATCATAAAATAAAATACCATGTAAAAAATCTCAATAATATTATTTGTTCCGTTGAGGTGTGTTTATTACCAGGATTTTGTATGAAGAAGTAGAGGGAACAGATACTGGTGACTGGTGGGTTTTGTTGTAAAAAAATCTTGATACAAAACCTTCCCGTTTTAAGAGTCAGCTGGATCATGCGTTAGGTTAAGAAGGAGGGGAGTGGATTCAGCGTACGCACTGCATGCCCTAAAAGCGGAAGGTGTGAGAAAATGTGTTGGTAAACTATGAGGTACTTCCACTATGGCAAGAGGAACATGTTGGAGCAAATTTAATTTACCGTCAGATAAGTTTATTATACAACGTCATACTTGATGTAATAATCATGTAAGAATACAAAATAATGTTTTATGGGAAATGCCGACAAAACAAACGGGGGAAATAATAAAATAATCAGAATGCAACAGTACCGGTCACGAAGCATGTTTTTGTCAATATCCGACTTCTTTGGTATTTTCTCAAATCAGTACGTTAAGAATTATGAATTTATTTGGAACGTTTTTTTTATTATTATGTGTTCATTGAATAAATAAATTAATACAGAGTAATTTTTGCCCTTAAAAAATTATTGAAAATTTGGATAAGCATTTGTCCTAAAATCATGACATTGAGCATTAATCAGCACACATGCTCATGTACTTACTAATGTACCCACGTTTGAAAGTAAGGTTTGGTTTTGTTTTGTGATTCATTTCACACGCTTATAACTTGTTTTGTTAAAAATAAATGTTATTTATTCCTTCATTGAAAATGCTCTCGTGCTTCCACAAAACCATGAATTTGAACAGAAACTATTCAGAGTAGCCAAAAGAGACGACACATGTATCTGCTCTTCAACAACAATCTAAACGTAAGATCTCTCAAAGGAGAGGAAACCTTTTGCATATCACTGGGAGCACATACCAAACAATAAGAAAACAACTTAAAATAAGATGCTCCCTGCTTTGCAAACGAAGTGAAGAACGAAAGAGTAAGAGAGAGAAAGCTTCACAATTGCATTTTCTCTTTTCACTTCTTTCTCCTCCCCATACTCGAAATATTCACTTCTTGTTGAGCGAAAAAGAGAGACGGAAAAAATACGTACAAGTAAAATGTGGAATGGAAAAAAAGAAAGTATAAAGATGAAACATTTAGTGAGCACAAAAGATTTCTCCCTGATTTATGGCCCACTTCTCACTTGTGATTTCCAACCCTTTTTATTCTGTTTTCACCATCCGTTTTCCAAACAATGGTTTGCATGTAATACATATGGATGTCTTGTGGGTGAACAATCTTTGTAAAAATCTTTTTTCTTTCTCTTCAAATGAAAAAAAGTTTGGAGAAACTACTGTTTTGAAAGAGTGAGCAAAGATTTTTTTTTCTTCATGAAGAGAAGAAAACGAAAGCGGTTCTTTAAAGGTGAGGGTATGAAACTTTTCATTGCGTCAAACATTGTATGCGAATAGTACAAACTGCTGAGTTTGCTTTATTTCAAAGTCTTGCCCCATATCGTCGTTTTCATCGTCACGGGTTAAAAAAGTGAAGTGTTAATTAAATCTCATTTTAAGCACATGCCCCTCCTCCCCCTCCATCAGCGTCTACATTAATGATTTTACTGCCTGGAAGATTTCAAACGGTATTCATCAAGTGAGAGAAAAAAATTGCCGAGTATTTCAAATTCAGTAAAGCCGGAAACCTCGTGAGATTACATTGTGCCAGGGAAGTGGAGTAAAATTTCAAAATGATATTTTATCCATTCAAGATCCACGTACCTAGCATAGAACGTCCGAGAAGGAGAACATTTCGTGTTGGTTGGCTGCTTGATTTGATATTCTTCATGAAAAACAAAAGATTCCTTCTCTGATTTCCTCACATTCATCCATCTATTCATCCGCTGAGCCAAAAACTCTGAGTGAGCCATAGTTGTAAAAGCCATAACTTTTATCAACCTCTTTGAAACCTCTGAATCTTTGTCTCTCTGCATGCTCCATTCTGCCTGTACAATGAGCATAGTCCAACAATGAACAAAGGAAGTAAAAAGCAAATCCAACAGTGGCGGTATTGTAGTAATGGCGCAGTTGTGTGGAGCAGCTTTAGTATCAACAACAGAAAGAGCGAGCGAGCGAGAGAGCTTCCAATCTCAAAAGCTGGAAAGATAGGATTGAATTGAGGCTGAAAACTTGGTTGATGACGACCATCAATAGACATCAGTTATCACTCAAATCGATCTGCATCTCTCTCCCATTATTTTCTCTTTCACTTGCTCTTTGAAAACGCTACTATTACATGACCACACAAAAGAGGCATGCAAAGAATAGAGAGAAAAGAGAGAATGTTCCTCTCTACACACTTCAATTGTGTGAATAGGGATGGCACATTACAAAACCATCATCATCAGCAACAACATCATAGTTCCAAAACTAGATCGACAACAAGAGACGAAAAAGAGACACTTGGAGCACTGGAGAAGAGATGAGTACTGCTGTGAAAATACTCTAAAACATTTGAAATTTATTTTATATCTAGTTCAACACGGCAATTCATATAGATTATCGTTGGGCTGAAAATTTGGATATTTATTTGCATTTGCAAGTAGGAACTCCAAACGAATTGATATCCCAGTAACGATAAAAATGCATGTAAATGTATAAAAAAAAATTATCCATATTTTTAAACAGAGCAATTAGTCTATTTTATTAAACAATTCTAAAATCTTTGCTACGGATTTACAGTTAAAGAACAACTTTGTTATGCCGTCACAAAACATTTTTCTTTTGTGTTCGACACGAAAAGGATTGCATCAGGTTTTATAAATTAAGAAAATTATAAATCATGGAATTTTTAAGCAAGTTATCTGCCTGTAAAGTAAAAACAGGAATAATCAGAGATCAGTAAGTGCTAGTGTTGGAGTCTTCTACCTATTTAACAGACGCTGTAGAAAGTTGTAGGATTTTCACACAGGGACGAATTGAGTACGAACTTTGACTGTACGCACAGCATGCTGCAGCACCATCAAACAAATATAATTTAGAAACCTAACGTATTTTTGTTATGACATTTTATTTATCCTCTTAGTTATATAGAATCTTCTGAATTTAGCAATTGGGAGGATAAAAGTTAGATTTACTCAAACGACATGATTAAGTTAAATACAGATAACGACTGACAAAACAACAAATATATAAAACTTATAACAACACCTTAGTATTTTTTTTATTCTTTTTTGTTATGAGATTTTATTTATCCTCTTATATAGAATCTTCTGAATTTAGCAATTGGGAGGATAAAAGTTAGATTTACTCAAACGACATAAGTTAAATACAGATAACGACTGACAAAACAACAAATATATAAAACTTATAACAACACCTTAGTGCAGACTGAAAGCAATCAATCATCCAACAAAGTGAAATTAAAATTAATGATTCGTCAGAAGTATGTTTGAGTGTTTTCAATGTAAAGTATACATTTGTAGCCTTTGTAGGTTTTTCTGCTAATTGGATTGATCAGTTTTCAATGTTTGCTTTTCAAGGAGACAAAAGTTCTTGTCGAAAGATTGAGTCTGCAATATAAATTTAAGACCCTACATACATCAATAGCCCAAAAGATCTTTTATAAAGTTCTAATAAAGAACTATTTATCATTCTAGGTTCCTCAAGAATTTGGGAAAGCTCTTATTTTATGATAATTATCAAGAAACGGGATTAGGTAAGTCATTTTGTCTTTAAACCTCTTTCTATCGTTAGTAGTGTAAATAATTTATATAGATGAATTTTTATTTACATACATATATTTATTCTATACTCATATTTAAAACTTGATTGATCAAGCTCAGTCTTTACAGTTTCTTCACAATATGCATTATTTTCATATAAATGTCAGAAAATGTCTGGTAGCAATACCTATATTTTAGAGCACCATTATCAAGGATTTGGAAAAGCATCTTAAATTTTATTTTCCGAGCACATTACACCAAGGGAAAGTGTACCACACAAGTATCCCATACCATTCCAGTATTCAAATCTAACAAAGAAATTGGGAGGGAAACTAGTACGAAACGTCTTCAAGCATCACATATCAGGAAAAGGAAAATCTACCGGTGAAAAGAAAAAAATCTAAAGCTCGCATTGCAACTTCAATGTGTACTTCTTGTCAATGGCTTGTGTATGGATATACAAGAGACATTATTATTACATAGAAGGTAGCAAAAGGGAAAATATATTTAACACAGTAACTTTCAATGCGTGAAAAAAAGAAGAGAAAAAATATTTCTGTTTGAATCAAGCCAAAGAAAAAAAACACGTAATTCTGACGAGTGACGAGTGAAAGGACACTCCAATTCCGTCCTTCTTCTCAGCACACATCAACAGCTACAGTTATACACGCACAGTTGCAGGCATTACTTGTAGCCGTGTTTTATAATGGTGTACATGCGATTATTGAGGTTTTAGTGGAGAAAAGAAGGAAGATGTATAGAATTGAAAGTGTGATTCTCATTTCTTATGATTTTCAAAAGAAATACTTGTCAAAGAAGAACCTTGAGCTACACATTGTATAGTATACATAAAGTTACATATACATGCCATCGATAGATACATATTATAGGTATGCATTCGCATATTGCACCCTGTTACCAGATCTATTGCAACACTAAAAAAACTGAGCTGAATGGGTGACTGAGTGTTAAAGAATATTATGTGGAATTGTGGCTTTTTTCACTTCTATTCCCTTTACTTACTTTTCTTCTCCTTTTTCTTATTTTTCTACCTCACAAGTAAAAATCTGAATCACTTCTCCTCAACTACCGCCGTCCTCATTGCTTTTTATATTTTCCATGTGTGCATTACTCGGTATTGAAAAGAGTTTCAAAAAAATTCAAAGAGTTACACATCAAATCCTATGTAAAGTCCATAGGCTCTGTGAAAGGATACTTACAAGGGAGTACGTTTTAGTGAAGTTTAAACCAGGCCAAACGATATATTGGTTCCAGTGTGCTTTTTGGCGTAGATTACGAATCTGAAATCCGTTTTCTGTAAAACGCAAGTTTGGCCGAGTTTTGAGGGAATTTATGGTAAAACCTTCCATTGAATTAACATGG
>JAHZNA010002418.1:0-13156 GCA_027743935.1 Sinodicranocentrus sp. ZH6
TACTCCCTGTTTCCCGTATTAATTTGAATCAGAGTTGTAAATCCAGTTTTTTGAACGAAATCGATAATATCGACATACCATTTGGGAAAAAGAATAGGTAAGTATCTTCTTGGTGAATTTAGTACCTATTACCTCTTGAACTCCGTTCTTTGACGTAATGTGAATTTTAATGTGTTTGCTGCCATACCACTTACATCTCCGAGTAGATCTGCAGTGGGAAATTTGATAGAAAACACCAACTGTAGAGCACAAACAAAGGAGGTCAAACGTCAAGCTGGTTTCCACCTTTCGATTTACTGGGGGAAAATGACGAAAGCGTTTATAAAGTTCTATAGTATTCGCAATTCGCATTCGCCTTGGGAGATGTTAGCCAATGTAGCACATGTACTTTCTGTGAGGGAAAGTATGCTCTAAGGGATCTTCCATGTACGCTATATCAGACACAAGGTAAGGAAAAAAAGTATATTTCAGGCACTTTTTTTCTCATTCAATACACCACCGCGAGTGATGTACAGGAAACGGGGGACTACTAACTAAAGTAGTTTGTAGAAAAGAGAGTGGTTTGATAATATTTAGAATGCATAAGCGTACACTTTTCAAGTTAACAGTTGCTTCAGCTTTTACACTTCAACTTCAAGCATATAAAAGTGAATTATCTTTTTTATAGATTTTTATCTATTTTGAGACAATCAAATTGTCGTTTCAAACCACATGTATTTTTTAACACATTTTAAAGGCCTACCGTAACACAGTTAGGAGGCTAAATAAATACCATAATTATAAGAGAATTATTATTTTAATTTTAAAAAGTACAAAATGTCATCAATGAACAAATTAGGAGTTTGTGTTTTAAATATTGTATCCTGAGCTGAGCAAGAACAACATTTTAAACACTTCACCATCTTTACTTTCTTTTCTCGGTTGAATACCCTCTAAAAACATTGAACAAGTCATCTGAGTATGTCCACATCGTAGCATAAATAATACAAAGTGACAATGTCGTACAAGGAGTTCATGCGTGTCGGAAGCATAATGAAGAGGAGACGGGGATGATGAAAGCAAAAAATATAAAAGAAGGGAGAAAATCGTCGCCTTGATTTGACAGCTTTAGAGATAGATGTGTTTCGTCTAACTAACAGGAGTTCTTTTTCGTTTGCAACACTATAGAAAACTATTATTATCTATGTATTAAAGTATAATATGACAGACATGAAAGGACGTTTTCACACACAAGGTACTTGACTATATTTACTTATTCTATTTATCTTTACGCCGAACCATATCATCTCTCTACTTTATATATAGGCTCTGAGATTTCAGCGTTTTGTTAAAATATATCTTACCAACCAGCTTCACTCTTCACTGCTCCGAATAGAAAGCGTAATGAAACAAGGATGTAAATACATAAAATCTAGGAAGGAAATTTTTAACTAAAGTAGTTTTTGAGGTTGTCAACTTGTCTAAAAAATATTTGAATAGAAAGAATACTCTTTTCTTTGTCCAATATTACTTGTGCATTCTACATTGGCAAGTGTTATTGATAAATTTGAAACGATACTCAACCAAGTGACAAAAGAATACCACGCATTGAAAATAAAAATTACTTTTGCATCTCTGAACCGCGTGGTGGATCCACTTAGCATTGATCAATTCCTATTAACAGCATTAACCCTAAAACTCGCCCATGGGCAAGATAAAAACTCCAATTCCAAGAACGAAAAGTATTTAATTTGCTACAATATCACTTTGTACCGGTTCTTTTCATGATTACATATTTCGGAAGAGAGAGAACAGAGAAGTAACAAATGAAATAACATGATGTGAGTGCTACTTTGCTCCATCCAGCTCCTGATTATTTTCACAAAACCTTCTAAAATAATTGTATGGAGTGTTTCCACCATTATCGTTAAATACCATTGTTATTGCTGTTAGATAAGGGGCAGTAGTGGGTGCATTAAAACTTTAACTGAAAAAAACTAACTTTATTATTAGTTTTTTTCTGTTCGTGTATGCAATCTAGGTTCCGCTTCTACCTACACTATATGCAAACACGCTACATTTTGAATAAATTACAATGGAGAATTCTCGTAACAACTGTCTAGCAGCACAGTCATAAAAGAATTGTTTGCGCTCTTTGTTTCTTAAAACATTGCTGAAATAAAACATGTATCGTTTAATCTGCAAGAAAATTGCTATATTTCGTACCCAAATTTTTCCTGTGAAAAACTACAATTGTGAAACAAGCCATATCAGCAGTTTTACCGTGTTTGTGGTTTGGCCTTCGTGTGAAACTTTTCCCCAATGAAATCAAATTGGAACAATTTGCACAATTTTTTTTGCAACCTTCCTGTATAGAACAGAAGTTTCTAGAATGTATGCTACCAAGTTAACACACTTATTGACAAGATGGAGTTCTAAAATTGTGCAGTATTTTTAGTTTTTACGTCAGTCTCTAACACAATAAACTCACAAGTAGAAGATCCTCCCGTTCTCCTATACGGTAACAATATTTTCACATTTAAAATAGGCCATATAGCACATTTTAATTGCAAGTTTCCTCGTCAGGTGAAAGCAGCGAGAAAACTCATGTCTCCCTCTTTTCAACATTGTCCCACACTATTACGTTTCATCATTTAATTAAAAAACTGAAGCAGTTTCAAATGAGAGGGGAAGAGGAGCATATAGTACAGTTAGTACAGGATAGTAATTGGCTTTTCTAACCTAATCACCACCAACAACAGTGTCATCATGAATGCCTTAGAGCGACATCAACGGTCCTAGCAATAATAGTAATCTTGCACAGCTTTCTCATTATTATGCTAACAGATGAAGTAGGAGGGGGAAAGGTGGTGTTTGTATGGGTATATTATTTACCTTTTCATCCTTGTCGTACAGTGTTACCTCTTCTGAAGCTAATATGCTCTACAAACCTCTCCAGCCTTTTGGTGAAGGTACCTAATGTTTGGTAATTTGAACTCATAATCACTAGAAGGCAAATGATGAGCAAACTTCCCTCCCTCATCCAGTCTTTGTTTAGCTTTATTCACCGTGCTGAGGGAGTGCGTCAAGTCACCAAATGGAAAATCGAAATCAGAAAGACAATCTAACACTGAAAATGAATATAATAATAATGGATTCTTGACTCAATTATACTAACCTACATACAAACCTAGTACATATATGCCTACCTATCACACGCGTGTTCACAAAGGCAAGGTTTAAAAGAGCAAATAACTGCATAACTGACACAATGACGTTTGCCTTCCCAACTTCTCTTTAGACTTTTCTAATAGGGAAAATAGCCTTGGATTGAAATGGAATTCCACTAACAACTTGTATTGAAGCGTGGTATATAACGGTAGTATAATGCTTATTTGCACTTCTTTGCCATTTTATGCATAGGAATTCGTTCTCAATTCAAAAACTCCACACAGCTCACCGACCAACTGACTGAGGGAACAAGCGGGTGACAGCAATTTGCAAATTGCTTTTATTATATTTCTCCCAAAAGATACACTCGACATTACAAAAATATCTTAATGTGTAATAATGTAATACGGTACACCCATATAGGATTTTCTCCTCGAAACGTGAGCAAGCAAATAAAGGGTAAAATGTAAATACACGTGAATATTGGCATTGAGTTTCCGTGTATGTAATGGAGGTAATTCCAGTGTAAACATTATCCTATGCAAAGATAATTTTCCCTTTCCGCGTCACTGACTTGCCTGTTGTGACTAAAGAGTAGTGAAGCAGTGTTTATGTTACTTTAAGAAGGAACACGAACGAACACTCTGCATCCTGTATTTCAGACGTCTATGACTTCACTAGTTTATTATGTAGGTAAAAGCATTTTCATACTTTAGAAGAATGATATCAGAGGAAAAAGTGAAGGGGAAACGTCTGTTGAGCGTTACTTGAGCTAGTCTCTTAGCAAAGTCTCTTGAAAATGCTGCTGACTCAAAGTCTAAACCACTTTTTTTTCTTCCTCTTTTCTCCTATGAACGAAAGAAGTCAAGCTGTGGATGGCTTTCATTTCATAGGGAAGAAGAAGAGAAAAAACTAACTAAAAAGAGGTGAACAAGGATAGTGAAGTATGAATGAGTGAAACTGAAGCTAAACGAGGAAAACAACGGGATATGCAATATGTAGGAATAAAAACGCACTTTAGAGATGGAATTAGAGAGAAAGAGAAGCTAGGAGACAGTCACACTCTATGGATCCCAAAGAGTAAACCTAAACCAAGTTTCACGTTCAGTTTTAGAAATGGCAGTAATTCACTAGTTTGACTCCATTGTTCCCTCACTGGTGCATGTCTTGTCGAGAACGTGTAATAATATATCATCATGTAGTAACTACGTACTTTAAGCTGAGCACATACAAGTCGTCAAATGCACACACTAAATGGTGTCGACGATGGAAGATTGCATTTGCCAAAATTGTGTGTTTCCTCTCTGCGTACCGCAATAAAATGAAAGAGTGCTGGAAGGTCGGGGAGGTGGGAAAAACATGGTTTTCCTAATGCTTATATAAGCTGATGCATGTTTTATGAAAAATAAGTCGCATATGGATAAATATACCAAGCCATGCAACAGTCAGAGGATTGAAAATAGTATGAAACTGAAAATACAAACAAGTTGGGAGGTAAGGGTGAGTGAGCTCACAGTATTTCATCCGACAAGGAATGTCGAGCGTGTGTTTGTGGATATATATAAAAACACATAAATGCCATGATACAAAGCAAAATCGACATATCCGGTAAAGTGAAAGATGCCAGTGGTGGATGATGATGATGATGACGATGATGATACAAGAATGATTGTGGGTGTGAATCTACTTATTGCAACAAACTTTTCTACCAAGACAAAGACAAACAAATCAGATAGTTTAGTACCATTCCCCCTACTATAGTCCCAGTGGTGGTCCTCGAAAAAGAGACGTCTGTGCCACTCTCTCCTCTCTTGTTCCTTCCTCCGCTGACACACTCTTCTCTTTCTGCAAACTCTCCATGTTTTGTTATTTCGGCTGAGTGAGAGTAGAACTCACAAAAGTGATTTTCTCTGCTTACTTTACACAACTCGTATATGACATGGTTCATTGAAGACAATCCGGACAAGGAGGAAGAAATTCGAATAACTCTAAGAAGGATAGGAACCAGAGCAGCATTATTTCTTTGTGGATATCTGTCTTCCTGAATGTAGTGCTATGGCATGAATGAGGTTACAGGTTTTTCTTGCTGCTTTTATCTGATAAACAGCCACATCATCATCACTATCACACAACACGTTTTCTCTCCAACTAACAGACAATTTTTATTTCTCTCTATTGCTTTCCCCTCTCTTCACTTCGTTCTTTCGTGTTTCCTTAATGCTATCTTTTTTTCCTTCTTTTGGTTGCTCGTAGTGTCATCTCAGCGATTTTTCTCAACTTGTGTCGAATCCCTTTTTGTTTCTTGTTTGGTCTTTGTTTTTCAGTATTAACTTGAGGAATATCTATTTTTCATCTTTATACTAGAAAAGTAGCAAAAAGTGTAGAGAACAGGAATGAGGTGAGCACATAAATACCAAGATATCGCGTATACACGGGTAAATAAATATGTAATATTATTTCTACTTTCTTTTTTTGCACCATCTACCGCTTGGGGAGTTCCCCTTGAACAGATTCAATGGCCCGTATATCTATGCGGTTAGGAGAAGGTGGGAATGCATGGCAGAAAACTTTAAATACATAACTTTTCAGTTCCCTACTTTCTTCATCCATTTTCTTTGCACACTGCCCCAAGGTTGGTGTGCACTGTGCACATGCTGTGAGAGACTTTAGCACAAGTTATGTAAAAGTAAAAAGCAGACCAACTTCTTTGAGAACGGCCTTTCTTATTGATGAAAAAGGTAAAAAAAAAGTAAACTAAACATACTTTACAGATAGGAAGGAGAACGCATACAAAAAATATAATACAGAAAATGAAACCATTCCTAAGCATGGTCAAACTAGTTCAGTGAGATTGACCAGTATTCCAGGGTCTTTTATTAGTGGAGGGTTATTGCATGACGGTTGTTTGGAGGAAAATGTATGTCTTATTTCAAGTATGTTTGTTGTTGGTTCCTTCTTTTTTCTCTCTCTCTGATCTCATCTGACGGTGATTGTTTGTAAAGTGGACTACCTCGAGTCTCTTCTTGTTTTCTCCCCTCATCCTTGCCCATGCAGGCTGCCCACGTTCTGTAGCAGACACCATCAAACAATGTTCATTATTTTCTGTGGAGCAATAAGATTCCACTTGTGTGTCTGGAATGATTAGCACCCCGGTCAGCCACAGACAAAATCACATCATGCTATGGATACTCCCACTTGAATTCTAATGAACCGACATACCTACCAGGAAAACGTTATCAGCTAAATGGCTATGCACTCTGTGTTTGTAGAGGAAACTTAATAACAGTGTGAGCATAAACTAATTCTTCTATCATTTCCCATAATATTTATATAGAGTGGAGGTAAACATTTTAGCCAAATAAAAATATTGCAATAAAAGGAGCCACAATTTTTTTAGACCATCATGCACTATATGCACATGCACCATAGTCAATTCCATTTTTCACTCTCGCTTCACCCCACGTGTGTACCTCAGTCGAAGAGTCTATAGTTCTGGTAATAAATGTGCAGTGCGAGCTCACAATCACAATCATTTGATAGTTTTCAAACGTGACGTGCTCGCTGACTGAAATACATATATCTTCGTTTTATCTTTTGTAACTGCTAGATTTTGATGTGAAGCCGGAAACGGGCACATGTCTACAATATTTTCAAGCCTGAATTTTGCACTTTCATTATAAATGAAAAATATATATTTAGTAGTTTCTATCTGCCACGATGAACTGTATGTATTTCTCTGTCGGTATCTTATCACGTCATACCAAGAAAAAGTTTCAACTTCCATTTCCATCATAGTATCCCACTATTCCATTCACGTCATTGAATATGATGTTGATTACGTCACATGACATTTAAGATTCCCATGTCAGTTAGTATTTGTCCTTAGGGTACATTTAATCTTTGAGGTTTCTCACAAGAAAATAATTAGAAGGCTTTTGTAAGATATGTTATACCTTTTCAAAAGATCCTTTACACCGGTAATAATGTTAATGTATAAATGCTGGTGTTTACTATTCGACCTAAATTCATTTTCGTGGAAAAGTTTTAAATGTCCTCATGATATGGATCGCTAGTTGTGCCAAATGGTCTCAAACTCCATTCTAATAAACAAGGAACACATTTTTGGAATAGTTTTCGGAAATAACGTAGCATCATCACGCCCAAAAAACTATTTGATGATATGAAGACCACAATGATAAAACATACATGCCTCCATATTGCATGTTTCCACATCGCATCGTAGACAACTTTTCAGGTAAAATTGCGAAAGAAAACTAGCTATATATTATGGAGCACATATAAATACCATGTGATGAGACAATGATAGCGTGCATGAATATATACATGTATCATAATATTTTCAAACTGATAAGCCCCACATGCGGGTCGACTCTCATCATGAAAAATAAGTATTGCTTCTGATAGTTCACGTAAAGTGAATATCTTTGTTGTTGTAACTCACTGGTTGCAACTTCATTTTCTCTTGGGTAGATGAATATTCATAAGACAGTTGGCATTTAGAGCGTGCAGCCTCTCTCCTCTTTCCCCTGTACTTTTGGGTCTCCTCTTTTATCTTTTCGAAAGAGAGAGAGAGAGAGAGAGAGAGAGAGAGAGAAGGAAAAAAACTTTCTTCTCTTTCGTGTCTCCATGTATCTCTCCTCGTCAGCGTGTGTATTCTCACATAAAACGATTCTCCTTCCCTTGTAACATTTTACATATTGCTGTTATAATGCCAGCTTGAATGCGTTAATAACACTTAAAAGGAGTGAGCAAGGTTTTGCTATTTAGCATCAAAATGCATTTCCCTTTTTGTACATGTCAAGGAAAAAGGGATATCATTGCGATGGTGGTAAAGAAGACAGCCTTCTTAAAAACTCTTGTTGTCTGGTAAGGGAAATAACTCAGAGTGTAAGTGAGTAGTCTCTACTAATATGTCTACAGGCAAACCACAAGACGACAGATGATGGCTTTCTTGGTGATTTCTTGACTCTCACAAAAGTCTGCCGTACATATACATGCAGATATATAAACTTTGGAACTAGTTTCGGATGAAAGTGGGACATCTCCGATTACGAAAAATGATATGGGCTCGAAAGAGGGGAAAGTAGCCTAGTGTCGGCTCAACGAGTACGTCTTCGTTGTAAGGGAGAAAGTATTTGAGAAGAAACTTATTGAGGGTAAAAAGGTAACCGAAGCTAGAAAGGGGAAATGATGATGCTTGGACAAATAATAACAATATGAGTATTATAACCCTCTTTCTTTCTTGTGGTGTGGGAGGCTTCTTTCCTTGATAGAATAAAGAAGCATATATGGATATGAGGGTATACCAAAGGAAATAGTTATTTTGGCCAAGTGATGGCTTGGTGTGGTGGTGTGAGTGAAAGCCAAGTTTTGCAAAAGTCCCCTTGATATTGTGCTGACATAAATCCTTCAATTACTGAGATGGAAAAGACAGAAACACTAGAGGACGAGTCAACTGTCACACGCTGCCGTATATAGTTTCAAGTTGATAGTGTTTCGCAACTTTTGTTCCAATACTTACGAGACCGTTATAATCAAAACCCTTTTCTCCTCCTAGTTGAAAAACAAGTTGGAGGATACATCAGAGAGGACACAAGGGCGGTTTCATGTCATCAATTTTGTTCGCATTTCGCCTCTGGTCTTTTCTCCTCCGGGGAAAGCAGTGGCTAATATACATGCACGTAGAAGGAATTTTGTGTGTGCTCTTGCTCCCATTACCATTTACCAACAGCTTTTGCGAATGCTATGATATAGTGAGAAATCGTAAATTTCATACTGTACCTTGGAGCAATGTACAAACCCAGAGTGTCATAATGACTTTGCTTGACACGCAAACAGTTTTACAGTATGACCTAACATATTTATTTTATGCCCTTTTTTAATCACATACTAAGAAATCCTATTGGGTTTAAAATCCCTGAGCTTTTTACAACCATGAGCAAATTGAAAGCTTTTATGCTTTGATTTTTAGACTAGATAAGCTTCCATCTCTACTTGATTTTGATGGGGCTCTGGTAGATTAACATAAAATTTTGAAATGACGACCTTAAAGCTAATTTCGTTGGTGTCATTTTATTAAAGCTACTTAACCTGTAATCGCCTTTATAGCATCGTCGCTCACAAGCTGCATGAGAATTTTCCCGTACCTAAGTAAAGATAAAGAGAGAAACTTCGTATGATAACACAACTCCTTTTACTCCAAACACAATGACGCTTCAAGAAAGAGACAGTTAATGGAAATTAATAAAGTTAATCTTATTACCGTCAAAAATGAAATGAGTTTTGCTCCACCGACATCCCAAAGTTAGCTGGAATTTAAGCTACAATTTTTGCATTCATTTCATATTTTAAGATATAAACCATAAAAAATTCTCACGTCCAACCATATATATGAATCCTTGTCAAATATATGGTGTTAGGAAGTGGTGCAAGAATTTTCATTTCTTTCTTGAAACCATGTAAAGTATTAAGACTATAGTTTAGATTTTGCGAGGAATATTCTTTTTCTCTAAAGCCCGTCATTGGACACTTGAACCTGCTTTGAATTCTTAGCTAGTGTGGGATTGGGTGGCTTACCAACATACCACATACCTATACAGTTTTTCTTAAGATGTATGACAAACAAAATCCCCACTTTCACTTGTGGTTAGCAAAGTTCACATCGGATTCACTTGAACCATGAAATGAGCATACCGCTCTGAACGAGTGCTTTCACTCTAGGTACGGAGAGATTGTGCTATCCTTGGGAATAAGCTATGGAAAGGACTCATTCTATATTTGTACCTCTACCTTTTGGCTGACTGGCTTTTTGGCTTGGGTGGAAGCTAGTTATTTCCTTCTTTTCTTATTTCCATCCTTTTCCTACGGAATTCCCCCAAAATGGGATGACTGTTTTCTGGAATGGAATTTCTATTCCGGCATAGTTTAAATGCATATTCACACAAACCAGCCCATCATCATTATCATCATCCTCATATTGCCTTATCTCTCCTTCTTGGTGTTATTATTGCCGCACAAACTAATAACAAGGAGGAACGAGCCAAGTGTACCGTACTCGTGTAGAAACACGTTGAGTCTTGTTCTGAGAAATACGACACATGCAGTCGTTCTTTATAACAAAACGAGGAAAGTATACCGTGGGACACTTTATATCACCACCAAAGTGCTTTTACACCTTTTCTCAAGTATGCATACTTTTACAATGCCAGTAATAAAATGTTACTTGAACTATGCACGGCATCCGATTTCGTTCTCCTTAGCTTTCTCTCTCTCTCTACAAGACGAGCCTTCATGCATGCATATTTGTATGAGCTGATACGAATTCCAATTTAAGATGCTGCCACGGTGGGAACCACTTATACGGGTGAAAACGTACTCATAAAACTTATGTACATATTTACAACAATTTGCATCCCTTTATTTTATATTTTATAGACAATCATATTCGTACACACATAACAGTTGACTTGGCTCAAGTGTATCTTTTTGTAGGGGAAAAAAAGTTTTGAAAAGAGATTTTCACTTTCACCATCTCTATTCATTCAATATATATCTTCTAATGTTAAGTAAGTTGTGTGCTCAAGTATAATGCAATGAAATTTTCTATGTGGCTCTTCTCTCCCCATGAAATGATTGCTATGCAGGGTTTTCCCACTGTATGATTTTTTCTTCTGCCGACAGCTGCCATTTCAAATATCTGACTGGTTTAACCTCTTATGTATTCGTCTTCTTCTCGAGGGACTATCTCTTGTATTTTTTTCTATTTCAGTCTTGTCACTAGGTACATTCCCATCCATATACATTAGACATGTAGTTTTATACATGAGATTTTAAAGATGGGCAAAAGGAAATATGTAAAAGCTGCTGACACAAAGTCTTGAAGAGCAGACCAAGAGTGAGCTTGAAGCTCGTCAGTTCAAGCTCACATCCAGACCAAAAAGTGAAGCATATGATTAAAGCCTGGTGGACTAGACGGTGCAAGGGAAAGCCTAGAAAGGCAGAGAGCAACAAGACACGAAAATGGAGAAAGTGGATGATTTCACAGAGCTACAACGCCATACTTTCCACTTATACCATCTTTCCTGTTTTCTGCAGAAATAGAAGTTCCCTCCTGCAAAGAGTTAGAGCAAGAGCAACCACATTTTTTCCAATTTCCTTATTATACACCCCTGATGAAAAACTCATTTCATTTTTTGCATTTTGGAAGCGGAAACCAAGAACTAGGAGAAAGATAAGGGTGCACACACTAGTTATTACTTATAATATACATGCTATGTTTTTATCATCCGTACATGCATTCACTCACTTGTAAAGTCAGTAAGCGACTATACACTATCTCTATTGATGGCAGAGAAGGAAAAGTTGTTTGGGGCTGCCGTCTTCCTCTCTTCCCCTTTACGGGGTTTTCTTCTTTCTCTCTTCTTTTGGTTCACTTTAAAAAGGTCGTGATGCAAAAAAGTAAGATAAGATTTTCGGAAGTAGACGTAGAAACACTGCTTTAAGCAAAGTAGCTCTTTGCTTTCTTATGCTTTTGCCAATATCAAGTAGGATGTCATACGGTTGAAGGGAAAGTAGCTTAGGATGGTTGTGTGATGCTTGTACACACATTCCTGAAAATATATCCTTTTTTGTGATCAGCCCTCCCAGTTCCTCTCCGGTGTTGAAGAAAGGCTTGGAATCGGTGGCATGCTGAGACTCGTATAAATAAATGTCGTATGTTCATACATAGGCATATAGTTCTTGAGGGGGGGGGGAGGTTTCCCGACAAAGAAAAGGTACTTCATCTACTTTCTATGAAGATAGATATATAACATGTTTTTCATGCATCCGCACTAAAAGTAGCGAGACCGCACCGGAGAGGTGAAGGATTGAATTTTGCGAATCTTTATGGGATATTACTTCAGGAAGATGATGGTTTTTCTCCGCAAAGTCGGGGTTACACAAGATGGGAGCGTGACAAAATATTAAAATTTGTTATGTGCATAAGAACTTTAGTTACATATGAAAATGTCAGTGTCTGTATGTGGGAGCAAAAGTAAAGAAGAAAAAATCTTCCACCTTTATAGCCTTTGTGTGTTTGCTAAACAGAGGAAAAACTATACTAAGGATATTCCCATATGTAAGTATTTCAGTTGACAAACATGAAAACTTGAAAGTCTTTAAAAGGAATGTAAGCGCTCACTTCTGTTCCATTTACTATAACATGGGTTTACACATCACTCACTCACCCACTTCCTCCATTTTCAGTTTGAAGAGGTACATAATGTGAGTTGATACAGGAGTAAAATGTAATACATGAAAGTGGTTAGCGTACTTGTTCACATCAAAAAATCAACTCAAGAGTAGGAGTTAAGAAGACAAGTGAGTTATAAAAAGTTGAGTACTGTTTTTATGAAGATATTGGTGTATAAATCTCTTTCTAAAGAAAATCCATGAAGACGTACAAATCCTCCTTATGAAAGATTCCTTCGACGTGCGATTTCATTCTAGGCAAAGTATCCAACTTGTTGTATGAGTTTGTCTTCTTGGAAGAGATTATTTGAGAGACAGAGGACAAGCATGAGTGCAAATCGTTTATTTTGCACATCAACATAAATACCTAAGCTGTTTCTTAACAGGAGGATTTATCATCATCAGAAATTGAAATACACTTGTCAAATGTCATACTTTGGTGACGGTCAATAATTCTCGGCATTTCAAACAATTTTCAGCAGAGGATACATTCTGTGCTTCAAAATATGCAGTCGAGTATATATTGCAAATAGTTGATAAAATTTGTGGATGAAAGAACTTGTTAACGGATGAAAACCAAAAAATTGTAGCTAATTGAAAAATACAGATATGTCCATAGTCCATAGCTCAGTGTCCCTTTTTTGTCAATTCCACCTAACAAAAACATACAAGGTATTCATGGAAGGAAAACAGAGACCATGTTTTTCTTCAATCACAGCTTCGTAATAGCGGATCAAATGGACTCCCTGTATAC
>JAHZNA010002420.1:0-39156 GCA_027743935.1 Sinodicranocentrus sp. ZH6
CTTGAGGGTAATTATGTAGAAAAAATTGAATGAAAATGTTAAGCCATGTTTAAATGAGAGCTCAATAAAAATGCTTTAAAGCAACCCAAATTACCCACGTAGAAATGAGGATGGGTTTCGAAAATTGAAATTGTAAGTTTTTTTAAAGGATGAGCTTGGAAGGAGCCTTTAGAATTTTGATAATCAGTGCCACTTGACGCACACGTCCTTTTCACGCTCTATAGAGGAAAAGTAAATGTGCAAATTTAAAGTGTATAAATATAATTACTTAAACTTTTATCAGATAAGTACCAACTATGGAACACTTTTTTAAGGAGATGAGAGAACTGCCAGATGTTTTTTTACAGAGAATCTCTATCTCTCTCTCAGATCTCATCTTGAGTAGTTGCGAAACACAATTAGTATTGTAAAGAATATTTTTTTGATGAGTATTATCATCACGATCATCATCCTCTCCGCCTTTGAAAATCACACGAAAAGATTTTCAATGAAGGGAAGAATACAAAAGGAGGTTTTTTCAGTTGATCTCGCAAATTTGTTATTCTTTTCAAACTTAACTTTTGGATTGCTTAATAATAATCAAGTAGGGAGTATCATTATCGTAGTTAATGATAACTAGCTATCTTTAACTTGCTCATCATCATCATCATCATCATCATCATCATCATATCATCAGCTAAATCCCAATTGAAGCTTGACTTGGTGGAAGCAAGACCTTTTATTTAGTATTCCGTTACAACCCTTGATTTACACACAGATACCATATGCAGGTACACAGATACCTTGAAGGATAATTAGACAAGTGATATTTACTACGATAATATGAATTGTTAAAGGAAAATAGGAGTACTTGAAGAAATAAAGGATAAAAAATTGTTCTTTCGAGCTTCATCCTTGCCATTCTTATATTCCTTTTCCTTCATTTCCACCAAAGATGAAGGAAAAATTGAAAAATTCATGTGTAGCTGTATACATATTTATTTATAGTTAAGAATTCCTCTATAGGTTGGCTATTTCACGGGTAATTATGAAAAAATAAAAGGATGATAAGCAGCATTTTGAAATGCCAATAGAGGATTTTATATATAAAAAAGAGGCAACGATGCGTGCACCTATTGCATTTTTAATCCATCATTATCCTCTTCATCAACTCTCCGTTTGTTGTGGTGGGTGGATGAGTAAATGGGGAGTTTTGAAGAAAAAATAAAAGATAACAACAATTTCTATCCTATATTTTACCTCCTCGTGATGAATTACGGTAGAGATAATAAATTCCTTTAAAGTGATTTCAACCACTTGATGATGATACTCCTTCACAGGTTGTTGAGCATAGTACGAAATATGAAAAATTGAGAAGAGGTGGAATTTATAAATGGATTTTTTTTATCCTGATGATACTCTTTATTGAATTTTCTAAGTTTATATGTTGCAGTACTTTCACGTGGTTAGGTGTAGGAGTTGAAGAAAAATATATAGAAAACAGGTGATTTGTGATTGACATTTTCATTACATATTTGATAACCCACCTTGACATTTATCGTGACACATTTGATGCATGTATGTTGTGGGAGTACTTGAGCACGAATGGATATGTATTTGTCTTTATTTTACAAAATGTTTTTTATCATAATCCTCCGTATGAAAAGTTCAAGGATGATGGAAAGTGACAAGAGTGAAGCAATCAAAAACAACATTAAAAACTAGATTCACATAAAACAAAACAATGTTTTTTTATTACTAATTTAATTCTTCAACCTTGCTAATTAGCGGTGATGTATTGATTCTTTCTACAAAACCTGGAGAGAAACTAGAGGATTTTTTTATATGTCACTGTTGATATAATTACTTTCAACTTGGGGTGGGTGGTAGTCATTAAGCTACTTTTTTATATTTTACTCCTTCAGTAATTAATTGTAGGGAAAAAATTGTAGGGGGTAAGATTGTGAAATTAAATTACTATATTTTTTTCCATTCATAATTTGTGAACTTGTTAATTACGGTTTTCATGTACAAAGTTTGTGTGACATATTACTCTTGATTTTTTTCCTCTTTGAGTTAAAAACCCTTTTGTGTGAATATTATCGACAGAATTCCCTTTTTATCGTTTTTACTACAAAAAACGCTAATTTCTTCCCATTTCAGTTTCAAAGAGACATTTTTTTGCGCTAACTTGTATTTTTCTGTTGAAAGTTATGTATCAGGTTGAAATGAGAGGAGTAGATTTTTATGGGATTTCCCTCGTCGGGTTGTTATTGACTGGTGTAATAAAAAAACAAGTATGGATGAATCCTCATTGTTGAAATTTATTGTGGATTACTAGAGCTGAGGAATGTGAGGTGGTATTTAATGAAACTTTAATAGATATTAAACGTTGTAATTATTGCAACCAGTAGTAAAAAAATATACTTTTACTCAAGTTGAACCGTTTGTTGTTGTTACTTTGCGTTAAAAGAGTAGCAAGTGCAGAAAGCAACAATGAAAATGTTGAGATTGTTTATAGGCTCAGGTTCAAGATAGAATAAACGTTCTCATGGCGATGTCATTGTTGAAAGGGATTTTATAAAATGCACAGTTTTCAATAAAAAATTGCCTCCGTCATCTATTTATTTACGAGTAAAAGTGACAAGTATGAAAGTGCAAGTGCAAGGTGAGCGTTAAACGTTACACTTGAAAATGATTTTTCACATTCTCATCAAATAAATTTTCCATGACGTACCAATCCATTAGATCCTTCGACATTTTCTCACTGTGCCCAATAGTCTTCATCATTTTGACCTTGTGACCTATCAGCTTCACTATGAGAGAAATTTTCATCCTCTTAAATTCTTATTTCAGATGTCGCTAATGAAAAATCCTCCTGTCACTCACAAGACAGGATTGACGTTTAAGATTTGGAGTTGATTATACATCAAATGAGGTAAAAATGGGTGCGAGCTAAAAAGTCTGATTTGTATTTGAACATCATCTCCCACCAAAAATTCCTCTAGCTCGAAAGTCGGCTACCACGAAATGTATGCAATCACAGTAAATCACTTTTTTATTTTCTATTGTTGTCTCTCTCGTCTCTCGTCGTTGTAAGCCTTCAAAAGCTCTAAATATATTTATCTTGTTAAAATCCTCCTCTGTATTTTGTGTAGGGTTTCATTCTTGAAAAAATACAGCCAACTCTGTGTTTGTGTGTGAGGGATGAAGAAAGTGTAATTGTTTTCTTTACAAACAAAGCGTGCATTTTCGAGGATACACCTCTCTTCGAATAGAAGTGAGCTCACTCCCCTTAAAAAACCTGAGAGCAAGTCACGTGTGAAATTTATTTAAATTAAGATACCGACAATAATTATATTCCTTCTGGACAAGTCATCCCCCCTCTGATTTCATGTAAACTTGGTCAACTGGAACAAATCATTCTTATTATATACGAAACTTTTTTTCCAGACGTAAATTTTTTCCCCCCAACCCCTCTTTACTTTCTCATGGCCTTCTGTCAAAAAGGAATTTCCGCTCATTGAGCCCCCGTTGTGGACATTGTGGACAATGCAAAAAAGTAGAGAATAATGAGTGAAATAAATTTAACAACTTGAAAAAATAATCTCTTCGTCATCCCCTCAAGTGGATGTTGTAGTCTTTGTCAACGACGGACATTATTAGATCACAAGAACGAACCCACAAGTGTTGTCCAATATTGTCCAGAGTTAATTTTACCTTTAGCTTGGAATAAAACATGATTACTATTATCATCTCTACTGTTTCATCCTGACAATAGCTCACTAACTCCTCCATACAGATGTTGCTACAAGAAGAAAAAAATGTTCGTATAATATTCCTCATAATATGGTAATTGTCCTTTCAAGGTTAAAACCATATCCATTTATATATACATACGCAGGTGGATTATCCTACAGACTTTTTTATGCACAAGGAACAACAAGAAAATTTGTACCAAGAGCAGAGGTTATAAGCCCTCCGGGTAAAGAAATATATTCATACGAGAAAAATCTCAGCTTTTTCGAGTTAACTTGATACTAAAACTGATCGAGACGGGAAGTTTTACTGCAAGTTTTTTTCTCTCTCGTCTTTTTGCTGGCTCTGGGAGTGGTGATGTAGTTTCATGGAGGGTTGAAGATTTGTAGGGTAATATTTGTGGTTGACAGGAACGACAAGAAAAACATGAGCTTGCTTGATCTCTCACATCTTCCTAGGTTCTCAAAGTAATCTTACAGAGATGAGAAGGGAAACAGGTAAAACTTTAAGTGAGAGGAAAAATATGATATTTCTTGTTGAAACTTTTGCTGGAGGGGACATCCTCATTATAAACAATATTAGTAAAGGCTCAATGATTTTCTTTCCCTTCAAACCTCTTCCTTGTAAAAACACCATGATCTCGTTTTGGTGTAAAGGTATGAAAATCCAGCCCTATTCGAAATCTGGTTGCTTCCTCTTCTTTTTGCATTTTCTAAGATATATTTTGTGGGAGAAGGATACTAACAAAAAATGTTTCCTCAGCCATATCATGACTTTGCTGGACACTCTTTACACTCCACTAACTTGCAAGGGGATATTGTGAATGGAAAATATTTAGTATTTTTTCTTCTCCTTCTTCTTCTGTCTCGCTCTTTCCTCCAATGAAAAACATAATGAGGAGGATGATTCGCAAAAAATGAATAGAATACCTTGTTAAAAGGACTATACAAGTTTTATAATCAGGATTTGAATGTGTGTGTGTGTGGGAATGTAATTTTTGTTTACGCTCATCTGTCTCATCGCAATTTCAAGTGATGATTTCATCGTGCCATACACCTCATCATTTTGCTACACAGTGTTTTAATACCTTGGACAATATTTTATATGTATATATTCCCCGATGACTTTATGCTAAAAAAAGTTAACCTTTTAGCTCTCTAATGAGGTGTACATGGCATGGAGGAAAATCAAGGATAAGATATTACTTATGTTCAGGTGAATCTTCTATTCTTTTATGCACTCCTTGCTAAAAGTGCAGCGTGATGGGGATGACATGAGAGAAAAAAGTATGACGTGTGCAGTCTCTTCTTTTATCATTTTCTATTTCAACATGCTCGTGCACAAGAGAGATATACATTTTCAACACAATATTCGATTACTTTTGATTGACTCCCCATCACACTAAATTGCACGCACTGGCTAAAAACTTGATAATGCAATTATACGAGCTGTTCTGAACTTGAAAAATTGCGCATATTAAAAAAATCCTCGATACAAGATATCATCATCATCATCTCAGTCTTACCGTGTGTACTCACCATGCCGTGAAGAGAAGGATGGAGAGGATCATGCAATTTCTTTTTCTTTTATTTTCTTCATCCTTCCAGCTCTTTCCTTTGATTGTTTTTAGCTTGTTGGCCGTCAAAATATTCATATTTTTTTAATCTCTCGTACAACGTGCAAATATTTTTTATGTTATCTAAGTAAACAAAAAATTGTTTATCTCCCTGGACAACTTCCTGCATGTGGGTTTAGGATTTTGTGAATCCCTTTATTCTCTTCATTTACATTTTACTAACGACAAACAATACCAGTTGTGTCAAATTAGTCTTAGAAATAATGAATGTTCTCGCGTAAAAAAATGAAGCAATAATCCATACTAATATAGAAGAAGATGAGGGGAGAATCTTGAATCTTGATAGGAATTTGTGACTCGTGTGTGTGGTTGTAGTAAATAATAATAGATTAAATAGGGAAAACGACAGCTCTGTCTTACGGCATCCGTGCATGACGCACTTTGGAAAATATATGCATTCAAGTGGATGGAAGGTGAGTCGTGAGGTGATTACTGAATTTGGTAAGAAATATGTTAAGTTGACTCTCTGGATTGTAATATTTACTCTTTTTTGTATAAACATCTCTTGTTGGTCAAGTTTAGTTATTATTCCTTTCATTATTGACATAAAACATTGGTTAGCTGTGATAAATTATTTTTTGTTTGGATTTCTCTTAATGTCTCTCCGCAAGGGTTTGAAATGCCTGTGGAAAACATAGTTTTGTCGAGTTTTACGACTAGGTCACGTGTATGAGTG
This sequence comes from Sinodicranocentrus sp. ZH6, assembly GCA_027743935.1. Lineage (NCBI taxonomy): Eukaryota > Metazoa > Arthropoda > Collembola > Entomobryomorpha > Entomobryidae > Sinodicranocentrus > Sinodicranocentrus sp. ZH6. Next base: position 6,051 of record JAHZNA010002420.1, read on the forward strand.
TCTACCTCATAATTATTATCATTTTACAAGAGGCAATTATCCTCTATTGTGGAAATATTACGTGGATAATTTGTTTTTTTGCAATGAGGCTTCAAACTAGGCAGTAGCAAAGAGAGAGAGAGAGATGCATTCACAACTTTTTTATATATTCAACTGTGAATTATCATTAGAATTTATCTGAGAATGTGTAAAATCCCAATTTGAGGATCACGACGACGTGACTCTCGCTCCAAATCTACCTTGACATGGTTCACTGTGTGATGTGGTGTGGTCCTGCGAAATAGAGATGGGCGACGAAAAAGAAATATTTGCTCTTTTCAAAAATCATCACGCAAGAGTACATTGCTTAGTTATCTTTATCAACAACTAATTGCGCCTTTTTCACGACAAGCTCAAAATTGCCAAGAATAAATCCACTAACAAGCCGTGGGGTGTGATGGAAGTAGACAAGGATAATTTTAATTTTTGCAGTTTAAATTAGCAAGTAATCTTAATTCCAGACTAGAGGATTAGAGAAGGAATTTACAGATATAAAATGCTCTCTTGTCACTTGCCTCTTAAAATTCTGCCGGCTTCAAAGTGTCCGAAGCATGTTGACATAATCACTTGAACAAGTACTCTTTATTAGAGAGATTAAAGAGTGTTGCGCAATTCTTTGAAGGAATGCATTTCTCTCTTTTTCAAGACATTGCCATAACTTGAGAGGTATATAGTGCAGAGTCACGTTTACATTTTATCAAGGTCCACCAGAAGCACTATAACATTTAACGATATAAAATCCTCATGTATATATTATATTAGCTGTATAAAAGAAAAGAAAAGGAGTAAGTAAAGAGCCATTGACGTCTGTCCAGTCTCTATACTCACGAAAACATCTCTCTGGAGTACAACTTCTTTTATATTGCTCAGGCATCGCACCACCACCAATGGGAATTTTTGCAAAAAATATATGCAAAACCTGATTTTCTTCAGTATATATCTTACCATGTAATGAACCTTAGGAAAAATATATTTTCCTAAAGACAATCATAATTGAGGGATGGATGGGATGAACAAAAAGTAAATTGCACTGTGTGCATTTACCTCGTTCCTTTCAGCGTCTTCAAATGCACAGTTGATTTAAATTGTCTGTTTTGCTCCTTCTCAATGTTTGCCGTCATAAGGTATACTATTACTTTCAGAATTTGCAAAATGAGCAGAGAGAAAAAGTCTGGATTTTTTTTACAAGATGACATCATCCCATCGCCAGCATAGTTGCTAATGTTGTCAGCTATAATTTTACCTAGGTAGCTACACCTTCGGATTTAGCTTGTAGTCTTATTTCTTTTTTACCGAGAAAAAAGTTTTTGTCGTCTTATGCATTCACATGGAAACTCCAGGTCACCTTGTTTCATCACTGAAGACAACAAGCTATTCTTCTTTGACAACTTTGTCAACTTGGAAACATGATAAGACTTATTCCATCTGCGTATTGCTGTCACCGACCTGGTAAAAAGGGAAAACAAGTTGTTGTCTTTTGCATATTACAATATTATTCTTACATCAGACTTGATTTCGCTACTTGAACTATTACAAATGAGCAAGTCTTGTTGTACAAGTTGTGATGATGATGATCACAGCAGTAAATTACGATTTGAAAGATGTTTTTCTTGTTTTCCTCTCGCTGGTCATGTGCATCACGCTCAGTTTCTATCTCATCCAGTTTCCTTCGTAAGAAAGATGTTGCACATTTTTTTGCATTTTCTCTAAACCACCTCAACATTATTGCAGTTGTTACAGCACCGCCAGGGAAATCATTATTGCATTCTTTCAAAGAGGGGAGTCTCCTCTGCGAAATTCGTGAGATGAACAACTCAGAATAATATGAATGTAGTAGCCACGAGGTAGGTTGTAAAAATGATTCCCCTTTCTTGCTACATATGTTTATTCCCTTCACCGAATTTTTGTTTTGAAACAAACAAAGAACATTCTTCGTAGTGTTTTCCCCAACTGTTATCTTCCTTTTTCACCCTGTTACCATTTTTTATTTTGCAAACGAGAAATGTGTGTTTACAACTTTTATCTGTAATCTTCCCCTCTAGCCTTGCTTTTAGCTAATACACACCCAAAAAAGAAGCATATAATATTCCACAAAAATCTTGCCGAGAATGAAATAGAGTAAAAGTCGTAAAACGGCATTTATCTGGGTGCAAGTTGAGGTGTCAAGGTAAAATCCATAAAGCACTCTTAAAACCTCGTAAATTTTGGTATACTTGTCGGCATTAGTCAACTTGTCATGCTCATCATACAAATTATCATTTATAATTTACTTTGTTGCAAGTTCATCTCTTCCAATTTCGCATTTCACTTAACATCCAACTGCAAAAAGAATCTGTGACAAGCTTAGCAAAATCCAGATATATAAAGATATATAAAGATATATAACCCATATAGAGGAATATATAAAACGTATAAAACATGTTAGCGTCCCTCCTTTCAAGTCAAGTTTAGAAATATTTCACAGGGAGAACTGATAAAGCCACAGATCATCATCTCATCATTATCTTTTGCCGTGTTCTGTTTAAGGAAACAATTCCATTCATCATTACCTCACATAATATTATCATTCTAAAGATATAGACAATGTGAGGTTTTTGCGTGGGATGGGACTTTTTTAAAATCCAATCTCCACATTCAAAATTTCCTCCTCCGCTCCTCTCTCTCTTCCTTATTCTGAGAGACTTTGCGGGGAAAAACTTAGTCGAAATTTTTTATTCTTCTGCATAGTCAAGTGGGGTTAAATGGTGGTGGGTCGGGTTCTGAAAGTATTTTCACATGTAGCTCGCATGCGATAAACTTCCTTTTACTATTTTCCGTCTTCAAAAAAGGATTCCCGAACCGGGAATGGTAATCATAGGGTAAAATATTATCATATATTAATATTGTGGTATGGATCTCAGCAAGAATGAAAAAATGTGAATCACGACGTGACTCCTATTCCACCTCATCAATCAACCTGTTCCTCCTAGAAATGCATAACAGCTGACCATATTATGCTTAAGAGATAAAAAGATAATACATAATTTTACTCGTGCTTTACGACTGTGACGACGACAGTCTTGTTGACTTGGAATTTCTCCTTGATTTCTGTTCCTTCCATTTTTGAATCGAAATCTATAAAAGCTTTTTTTCAAGGTTATCAAAAATCAACTTTGAAAATCGACTCAAACTTTATTCAGAAAGAGTATTATTTTTCAGGTCAAAGTACTTGACTGCTAGCTGTTTGTGAAGGTGGGGAGTAATGCAGTTGAAAGAGTTATAAAAAATGGGATTTTCATCCTCCTTCCTCCTTTCCATTCTTACATCATCTCAAGAGGCACGCCAGGTGGAAGGGTATTATTTGTATTGAAACGAGGTCTTTTCAAACTTTGATATAATAAAGCTCATCGAATGGCTAAAAAGGGGAAACGTGAGTAAGTGGTGAAAAAAGGGTTGAAAAGAGACAATTATTTTTGAAACTTTTTAAACATGAATATGGCACGATCACCTCTGAACAAGATTGAAATTGGATGTGTGCGCAAAAGAAAGGGTTAAGAAAAGAAATAAATCGCCAAGCACAGTTTTCAATGAATTCCAACAATTTAGCTGTCAACGGTTTTTTGTTTGTAACATGTGAAATGTTTGCTGAAGGATATAATATAATGCATTTTTTTCAAGAGGAAGGAAATATCCTTTGAGTTCGATATTTTTTTGCAGTTGTTGAGGAATCACTCTCCATCATTCATGTTTGATAATACTCATAAATACTTATATAAAGAACGGAACTGTATTTTCGAGCTAAAAAAGGAGATGCGAGGATTTTTTTCTATAAAAATATTTTTGCTTCGTCATGGTTTTGGTCTTCCTCGTGTAGAAAAAAGATAACGAGGAAAAAATGGCAATGCAGAGGGAAAAAAAGTTGCACAGAGGAAGCTTTTTTCTGGAAGGGGGTCTCCTTTGGGGGAGTGTATGGAGTCGTGTAGAGGTAAAATACAGTTCCTCATCATTTGTCAATTTTAGGAAAGTCTGAGGATGATAAATTGTCAAGAAAATGGTAAAAGGAGGAAAAAATGCTGTCATGAATTACTCAAAATGAGAGAGTGGTATGGTACGAGTTTAAGTGGATTTTAATAAGAAAATTACTTTTAAAGAGGGGTAAACTCTATAGTTAAGTTTTTTTTAGTTAAACGAAATCCTTGACGGAATCATCTTCACGAGTAAAAGCTTTGACGCATTGAAAGAATAGATTGTATCTTTGCTGAGGGTAAAATAGATCGGCAAAAAAATGTTTAAAGGAATACACAATATTGAATAGATTTGAGATATTTATCAGATGGAGGGTGGAGAAGAGGAGGAAATGAAGCATGACTTTGGATTAACAAATGTTCAATTTCTTTCAATTCACTTTTTCTCTCTCAAAAGGGTTTGATTTGTTGAGAATGACTGGGCAAAGGGAAATGTTCAGTTTCATGGTCACCTATTGAAACAGTAACCTTTTCGCTTGTAACTTTTTAATAATTACCCAATCAATCTTCAAGTTTCCGGTTGGTTGATATGGAAAGCTACTACGTGACAAAGTTACAAAGCTACTCATAACAATTGTCTGTTACGGTATCCGATTTTTGTTGATGATTTGAACAAGTCCAAATTTTCTCTTTATAACAATTAGAGATCTCGCGGTCCTCTTTGAGACAATTCCGAGAAAAGCTTTCAAAAAATGACACATTTCTGCAACAAAGTTCAACAGAGATGATGACAACGAGGATCCTTTTCATTTGAAAAAAAATACAAAGTTAGTTTCATTTTTCTCTTTAATCCAATTTTTATATAAAATGTTTTTTTTTGTTTTTTTGACAATTTTTTTCCTAAAAATTAATCCTAATAAGAGTATAATACCTAAAGTTGAGATTGTTGCAGGAGTAAAGAAAAAAGCATTATTTTTAAATAGGCCATCTCACAATGATTTTATTTTCAAATACGGAAAGTAAAATGGAAAACTTTTACAAACTACCTGCAACAAAAAAGTATTTTTTTCTTATACAAACGTCAACCTCTTTGTTGTCCTTTTAAAGTCGTCTCATCATCACATTTTGTATTTTCTCTATTGACAACTTCCCGTCATGTTTTCCTCGTCATTATAATATCGTGTAGGAAATCTGTCTGGGAAAAGACAACGGAGAGCAAAGTAACAGTTTTTATAATCATTAGCAGGAAATTTAAGGAAAACGTTTGAATATAATCTAAAGTCAAATTTGAGAGTACTTTTCCTTTCATATATCACCAAACATCAACCTCTATTTCCTGAAGGATCGATACATCACGATAATAAAACACGTGAAAGGGACGAACCGGGATTTAAATTGAATTTGCGTGTTTTACTCCACTTCCTTGATCCATTTTGACAACGGTAAAATTGACAGGATTTGTGAAGAGCACGACACGGAAAAGACAATTCTCATTTAAATCGTTTCATTCTCACCCCAAGTGCGTGGAATGTCATGTGATCCTCAAGTTAGCAAAAAGGAAGAAGAGAATGGTAGAGAGAAAAATCCTACGAGAGTTTCCCATCCAGAGAGAATCCCTGCGTAGGTGGAAGAAAAAAAACTTGCGCATGAGCTACTAAAAGATATCCCGTGTAAAAAATATCCCCAACTGCCATATATTTCTCTTGTTAATATTCTCCTTGACCTGCACTCTCCCAACTTGTACTGTGCCAGGTGACGTTGTTCCTTTCACGTGCGTGGATAATCAAGGGGGTATGGGATCATTACCGGATTTTAGTGGGTAATTTACAACCATGTTAAGAGACAAATATGGAAGTTGCATGTAGAAAAACAAAACAAAATCACACCTCTCTATTTTAACGGTACTTGCAATTATGTAAGAGGCTTGTACACACTTTACAAAATGATCTAGAATCTCTACTATTGAGCAGATATAAAGGTCAATCAGTCGCTTGACTAGGGTCAAGTATTTTATGTTGATTTTCTTTACGATAAAATCAGGTCATGACTTTAGCGAGGGCTTACCATTTTGGATAATTTCGAGGACAAATAAAAATTGGAGCAAAAAAATCAGATTTTTAGAATTCACGAGTTTGTTTGTTAATAACAATTATTGTTGTTGTTTGAATTTGTCCCCATATCGGTTGAACAATTGTTTCCTATAACCCAATTACTATTCTCACTTTTAAAAATGTAAAAAATAAACCCTCTGGATCTCATCCAAAACATATGTTTTCCTCAACGTCAATAAATGTCAATGAAGAACCCCAAGAACCCCATTTAAATTTGGGAAATAGCCAATCAATCACTTTTGTATCTGTTTCATCTCCCAACACAACCCTCATTCTCGGCAAACAACGTAATTCAATTAGTTGCCATAATTGGATAATTAGTGAGCCGGTTTATACAAAGAAGAGAAGGAGGAAAAATGTATACGATCTAGATTTTACGACAGCTTCCCTGCCAAAAAGAGCCAAAAAGAAATGTCTTAGCAATCCTGCACGTCCGTTACGCAACAAGTGTAACTGTTAATTACTTCAAAAGTGTGTACCCCACACATTGAGAAAATCACTTGGACAGGTTTCATTTACGTTGTTGCCTACTGCACGGAAACGGAAGTAACCACTCGAGACATTTGGTGGATGTAGGGATGTAGCTCTAAGTAATATTGTTGGGGTAGGCGCCTAGCGCCACGAATCGATTGATTTCTAATTTTTAACTAACTATTTTTAACCACTCCATCCATCTTACGGATGCCAATACGTGACTTTTTATTCAACAGTGTAAACTTTTGTTCCGCCAGCTCACTTGTACCAGTGACCAGTAACTTGTGGCAGTCCAAATAGGAATTTAGGCCAAAACACATTTTTTTCTATTGCACTTGGATTCGTTTGTATAAATAGACTAAATTGCATTGTAAATTTGCATTGTAAATTTGCATTGTAAATTTGCATTTTCCCCTTCTCACTCTGAGAAAATCCCTATTTACTCTTTAGCTTAGTAAAAGAAAAGGATGGCACGCGAGATAAGCTGAACACGCATAAAAAACCTCTCATGACACTCATTTCACCTTCCTGTGACTCCAACAATGTCCCCATGAGTAAAAGACAGAGAGCGGAAGTGAAGTGGATTTTATGAGAAATGCTCTCCTCTTTCAAAATATTTCTCTTGCTCAATTCCCCCTTGCCAAGGTGAGTGCATTCCTCGTTCTATTGTTTTTTTCTTTGTTTAAAAGTGCTCCCAGCTCCTCTCTGTCATTGTCATTGAGGAAGCCCCTTTAATTCCCTTGGCATCATCATCTCCTCCTGTAGCAAGTACGTAATTAACTGTGAACCTCTTCCTCAGCAAAGTTGCCTCGACTAATATGCTCAACAAAGGGTGGTTGCTATAATCCAGCTGAAATTTATTTATACCTTGACGATATTCACATCACTTGATACACTTAAATCCCTTGAGGCACCAGCCCACGAATGAAAAACTGCTCTACTCTCGTGTCTTCATTATTTCCCCATTCACTCCTCATTTGATCAAGGGAAAAGGCGTACGAGTTTGTATTAGTTTTGGTGTGTGCATGTATATGCCTAAATGCATGGTAATGCACCTTAGAATGTCAAGTATGTCCATTGCACCTGTTCACCCACGGCGTAATAAATAAAATCCTTAAACAATCACATCATCATCATATCATCCTCTTCTCATGTAAATTCATGCTTTGTTGCGAGAAATCTTTTTTCTACAATTAGTCTACCACCTTCTCTCTGTGCTCAGGTGACATCATCTCTTTTTTAACAATTTCCTCAGCCTAACTCTCAAGCAGAGGAGGTGAGGTGAGGGAGCAAGGTGAAATTAAATCACAAGTGAACATGACAACTTTAACGATGCATCCTCGCAAATAAAATAAGGAATTGAGTGGAGTTCTATGATGAAAAAAAGATGACTAATAAATAGGTTTTTTATGTGTTTTTTTCGCAGAAGCCCATTCACCAATTTTTAAGGTCACAGTCACATGCGTGAGGTGACTAAGGTAGTGCGTTGCGGATGAGGATAGAACATTTTTTTATTCTGGATATAAAGCTTATCTCATTCTGTGGAATTTGCAAGTTTTGACAAGGATCAGTTGATTTTACACAGGTATGTTCATCCTTGAGTATTCTTTCAAATCAATTTGCTCAATTATTAAAGATGCTTCCGTAGAGAAGAATGTATTATAAAATATTCAAGAAAATATGAGGCATGGTGTCAGGTAAATAAGGGATTTTCAATAAAATGTCCTCTCACAAACACACGCCAAGCATTTCAAAAGACATTTTTTTCTTCTCTCTTCAACACTCACGCATATAATGTTGTAACACAAAACAAACTAGGTATCTTTAGGTAGTTGAGAGATGAAGGAAGAGAGTAATACAGTCTACCTGTGCGGACTCAACAATGAGTGATGAAGGATTGCGAAGGTGCATTGTGCAAAAATATATAAAGTTACTTACGTGGTGTGGCGTGGTGTATATATGTGTGTGTGTGTGCTAGTGATTCATATTGTGATATGATCACACACGTGAGATCGTCCCAAGTCATATTTATTCCTTGATAGATTAGTTTATATTTCATGATAAACTTTACTCACCTCCGAGACGAACGTAGTGGTAATAAATATTGTGATGGTGAGTACTTAGGTATGGTAGCAAATGCAAATCACATGAAACCATGTGGTACGAGTGTAAAGGAAAATATAAATATTATATGAATGACTATTAAATTGCACATATGTCGTATTACAGCTCCCTGAGTGATGTCACCAAGACAGGTTGACAAATGGTGCGTGCCTTATCATTTATTTGTATAAAGTGATGCTGGTGCAGAAATGATTTTCGAGGGAACATTACGTGAGGGGAGGATAGTGGGTTGAAAAGGTGTGGAAATATTTTCCATTGATCATTTTATTTATTTCACGCGATGAAATTAATATCCGACAAATTTGTCCTGTTTTCCAAGAACAGGGAGTGATGTAATTTGGCTTGGAGTACGTGTGTCTCTTACGACTTTCTGCTACTGCGTAATATTATGACTAATGTGTAATGAAAAGCTATTGTTTTTTTCAAACAAGAGGACCCCTTGCTGATATTTAAAGTGAGTGAATAAATGCACACAGCTGTTTTATGTTGAGCCCATGTGGGAAATAAAGGATTTCCATTTCACTGAGTATACCAAAGAAAATGTGTTTACTGTAGGATTGTAAAGGTGTCACGGCAAAGTGACACTGGTCATATGTCGAAGGAGTAAAGAAAGGAAATTGAAAGTTGAGCTAACTCTTGTGACACTTTCCATTCAAAGGAGGAGACAGATCAGGAGGGATGAATGGATAGATTTTGCTAAAACTAAAAGTGTACTTCCTGTCTTTTTTTCTTTGCTTTTACAACCTCTATTGTAGCGGGGTTCAAAGTTTGGAGGAAAACACACGCCTGGTGAACATTACTCTTTGTTTTGTCAATAGTTATGAAACTTTAAAGGAGACACTCCTTCACTCCATTATTGTCGATATTGAATGACAAATTATTGTAGTAATTATTTTGTCATTTGAAGAAAAAATCACTGTACACCACCTCCCTGTACACATTTACCTTGCTTGAATACTTTTTTCATTGAAAATTGTTCTTCAAAGAATGACAACCGAAAAAAATAATCCACTCATGCTCTTATTTTCCTTCTAATGAGAAGAAGCAAATTACAAGTTGAAAATGTCAAAGTGTCACTTTCCAAAAACTTTCAATTTTACTTTCCCTCCAAGAAAAATCCTCAAAGACGATGTTCTGTTGTCATCTAATTCATTCATGGATGGAGACTCTCTCAGACGCACTTGAATATCTCCAACATCACAAGCTATTTTTGGAATGCTCCTTTGCACAACTTGTATTCAATTGAGGAATCATTTATGCACAAAGTGATTCATTGTTGACCAAGCTGAATAATGGGCCGTGTCACTCAACCCAATACCTCTCTTCATTTGACAGAGAGATTGAATAACAATAAAAAATTGTCTACATGCTACTCCGCATTGCACACAACCTTTTACGTTCTATCACACATGAGAATCTAATGCAAAGCCCAGCAGTGGGGTGCAACATCCCTTAAAGATGTAAATATATTTGTATTTCTTGAGTAATCAGCGATTCAAAGAGAAGATAGGATTCAATCACAATTCGCTAAAATAAAGCGCCACAGAAATAAACGCTGTTGGGTGGATGTGCAACCAAGCCTTTTGTTGTTGTTGTTGGATGTAGTGCGAAAAACACAAATGGGATGGATCAATTATCCTCTGTTAAAGATTCCCTTTCAAAAGGTCAAAGAAATAAAATAATCAGGATTGTGTAATACAGCCTTAATGGGCTGCTGTTGCCAGGTTTAAAACTTTCATTGCCATTTTAAGCCTTGACTTGTATGAGTTATGAACACACACAACACAACTCTGTGAGTGACACAATATCCTTATAATAATTCTTTGCTTGTATGCCGACTCCACATCATAGATCACTCTTGATTTGCATTCATCTGTAAATTCAAACTATTTCTACAAGTGGGATGTCCTTTAATGTTATTCATTTTCAGACTAGACACATTTTTTAATACTTTTGCGGTGTTCACGTCTCTTGAAATTATTTTCCGTTTCTAGTCCAAGTGCACTTGCAAATCCTCATATTTCAAAAGATTCCTTTTCAGTTCATGCTCATCATTGTGAAATTGCGTAAAGTTAACTACCATTGGAATATTTGTTGACTATGTCACTTTACATGTTTTTACTGTTGAAACTTTCTCCTCCCAAAAAGTGAGAAGAGAGGGGGCTAAAATTTTAGATTGATGTTAGCCACACAGCCATCAATTTCCCTGTTTGCCCTTCCAGAGACTACGTAATATCTCGTATTTGAGCATTAACACATCCTTTCTCTCTTTGTATTTACCCACTTCAAGTGGCGAGAAGGTGATTAGCCATTTTTATTTCACAAAGAAAAGCTTTCCAATCCTTACAAGTACACTTTGCCTTTGCCAACGAGAAGAGGGAAGAGAGTAAAGGGATTTTATTGTTGGAATCAAATATGTTGAAAATATTTATAATGATAAATATTGATTGTCATTTTTCCCACGACTGCCTTCCTCCTCCTTATTTCATTTATTACCGGTATGCTAAAATGACCATTAATTCGTGTATAACATATTATGTCGGAATTTCTTTGTAAAAGGAGAGTAAAATGGGTATTAATTAGTGACCTAATGACCCTTCACTGTTTAATTAAGAGTCATGTAATGTTGCAGAGGTAGAATAATGCTTGATGACGAGCACTTCACTTCTCGTGAAATTGCTGGGAAGACGACAAAAATATTGTAATTATGATAGGTTAATGTTCCCTTACCTTTCCTTTTATTCCGCTCACACACACACACACACTCTCAAACTTGGTGAGAACGGGTTGAGATTTTTATGATACATTTATTACCGATTTTCTTGTTGAATTGTGTGCCTCTACAATTGGAGCTGTGTTGAGAGTTTCTACATTTTTTTATTATTCTACTAGCTTGTTGCACCTATCCTATTGTGGTAAATTGGAGGTGACGCTCTCCTCCTCTTGAAAGAGAAGCAAATCCGGAGGATGAAGATGATATTGTGAGGATGCGTTAAAGGAATGCGAAATTTTTTATACGTAAACTTGTACCACAGAGTGAGTTTATTTCGCAAAAAAATATTTTGGTAAGTTCAATTTTTTCTTCTTCTTTATAAATCACTTAATATATCGTCATCATTACACAATGACATACTCACATGACAATATTCATCTCGATGTAGTTTTGTATACTCACCTGTGCGGTTTGTACCATTGGATTGTTCTAGTTTGAGGGGAAAAATTAATGTCGTCACGTTCTAACAAAAGTATTCAATGTAAAAAAATAAGGAGTATAATCGTCATTGTCACATATTGTAAAACTCTGTAATGCCCTCATATTTTATAAATGTTGCTAACATCCAGATTCAGCTTGAGGAATGATTTTAGGCTATTTGAAATTACCAAGAAAAAAGTTTTCAGTTTACTGGTCTACTTTCTCAAAGACATGTAAAAGGCAAGTTACAGGGAAAGAATGATCTTGCGTAATGCTCTGTTTTTTGTTCTTTAAATACTTAAAACATAAATAGATGATTTCAATCCAAGTAAGACTGCAAAACAAATGGAGGTTTCGCAAAAAAGAGTGGAAACTAAATTACATTCTTCCACATTTAATCACGTCAAAACTCTCTCATAAAGATAAAAACTTGTGAGTATATGGAGGGATGATAATGAGATCATCTTTCATTAAACTGACACATTTCTGTGCTAAACGGGGAATGCAGATTCACTCGTAAAATCAAGTAGAAAAGGAAGAGAAAAGAGCTTTATGTGGATGAGAATAAAAATCATTAAAAAATGTAGGGTGATTTCATACAAAGTATAGTAGAACCATGGAAAGATGAGATAAAACTTTGTAACGTAATTATCACTTGGTTTGGATTGGCGTAGAGAACAATTAAAAAAATGTTACATTGTCAGGCTTTTGAATTATGTGAATGAGCCACTTACCGAGAGAATGATGTTGGTCAGGATTTTCAAATCTAGTTTTTTTTCTCTCGTAAATCAAAACAATTAAGTCACACGAGGGCTTTGGTATTTGCACCGAGAATGAAATCAGATTCTTGTATAAAAAATCCCATGCAATCCTTTGCCTGAAAATTTTAGTTGGATTATAAGCGTACAGTAATTAGCAATATTTTATACGCTTCCCTTCTCTACTAGGATGTTGAGAAAAATGTTCATATTTGATGGTGATAGTGACATATAAATGTAAAAGACCGCTCCCTGCATTACATTAATTAGCTAAATTAACCCATGAAGCACGATCCATTCATTGGGAACCCTTAAGCATCTACTTTTCCTCTCATGTCTTATCAAATAGACAAAACTTGTCCCTTTATCCTACAAGGTGACAAAGCTTTAACAAGTTATGTGTTTTACGATCCAACCAATTTTTTCCCTTCGCTAATCTACTCCACATGATTTTTTATTTTTATTATTACACTTTATCCCACTTGTGAGATCTGGCTTTCAGCTAATTTGAAACTGTGAAGCGGTTAAAGAGACAAATAAATTCAATTCATTGTCTCCCCAACTGACCGAGTAATTAGCTCACTCGTTGCTAACAACAAACCTTCAGAATAAATATTTTTATTTTACCTTATAGCTTCTCTCCTCATCACAATATAATCTTCTCTTTTTTATATTCTAAAATAACCAAACCCTCTAGTCAACTTGTCTTGATTATTATATGTTCTCGTTGATTTTCCTCTAGTTTCTGTTCACTATCCTTCACCACGTGCATGTCACGCTAACAAAATTTTTCTCTAGGTAGACAGACACACATGAGCATTGTAAAAAAAACTAAACATCTCTCTGGGTAGAGGGGAGGACAAAGACAAAAAAGGGAATTGTCACGCAGTCCTCTTCTCATATTACGATAACTAACATGTCCAACGTATTATATTTAGTATGGCAATTACTCCTAATTACCATGGTGTTACAACAACGCCAAATGAGAGTGCTCTCTTGGTTGATAATTGTGAAGGGGAAAACTGTCACGAGAGTAAAAATACATTAAAAGCCTATTTAATACTCTCAAGCTTGGAAAGAGAATGGTTATCGTTGACAATATTTTATTTCAAGAGAGAGGGAGAGAGATCTAACTTGTGCGAGTGTTAACTGCATGATTTTATTTTTTTATTTTTTTAAAGATGGGAGTGAGTGCGAATGCACTTGTGCACAATATTTATCTCTAGTGCAACTTGATCACTTGATCACTTAATACTTGTAGTTATTGTCGAGGTTGGTTTTTTGAGAGAGTTGCATCCATTCTAATAAAGATACTTGTACAATGTTCGATGATAGAAAAGACACAAGATTTTACGACTTTATTCATCCCCAAGTGTATCCATACGTGACAAGAATTACCATGGTGATTTGATAACACGTGATAGCCATTTCTCTATCTGTGATATTTGTTGTCAGGATTTTTCTCGAAAAAAAAGTGTGGCTAGGTTCACACTTTAAACGGTTATTATTACGAGGGGAAAATGATATAGTTTTATTATTACATTTTTCTTTGCACAAACAACGGACAATTTTTGTTTTAGCTATCGACATTTTTTGTCTTTTAGGTTGCTCACACACTCACACAAGTTCCCACACAGGGAAAGGCATTGACAGTCATTTTTTCTTCCTTTTTCTACCCTAGTTCACACTGCAGTGGTGCACAAACACTCTACCTATAACCTTTTTTATCACTTAACTTGCTCCAACCACAAAACAACAATTGAAATGACGTGAGTGACATAGGAGAGCATTGTCTTGCTGGGGGGTTGCTGTGTGACGAAAAAATATTAAAATTGTTATCTCAAATATAACACTAAACACGTCGTCATCCTCCGTTCATTTACCTTTTATATAAATGGATTGCATGATGCACTCTAATCCCAACCTTTTTTATATACATATTCTGCACATTAGTTTGTTTCCAAAAAAATGCTTCTTTATCATTTCCCGACATTTTAAATTCCCACACAAACTCCCGAGCTTTAGCGTGATCGTGTCAAATATACGGTAAAAAAAAGGTTTAAAAAATATATTCATAACTCCGTTGAAAGCTTGATATTATCATTTTTAATATGAGTAAGTTTGCAAGTTTGCTTTAGGCAAGTTTCTATTTGTTTAACTATTCTGGTTATCGTCCATTTCAACTGCTTGCATCAAATCACTTCATATTTCCGTGCAAAAAATTCCTTTTCTTTTGCAAAAAACTGTCATATTCGGGACAGTATATCCCTTGTGGTTTTTCCTCTCTCATTGGAGATACCATCAACCATCACGTTATATTCTTATGAGCATTTAAACATTCCTCCTTGTTTGTGATTTGGCTTGCTCAAGAACATACAATGTCATATTACACGTATTTATATGATTATGGCAGAGTGACAAAAATGGGACGTGTGTAAGTGTAAACATATTCTTTTGGATGGAGATTCTACTGACATACTAGAGGAAAAAACGCGTGTTTCCCTTTTGTCGCGTTTTCCTAAAGGCTTGTTGAGATTTCTCATTTGTGACAGTTGTCAAGTCCTCATTATTCAAAAGAGGGTTTAAACATTTTTTAATTCAAGGCAAACACAAGTTTCATAGCTGGAATTTTTCCCCATTGTATGCTCATCATTGGAAATAGTATTGAAAAACCATAAAGGATGCCCCTCATATTATTAAAAACCGTTGCTACAACATTAAATATTACATTGCGCACATTCTCTGCATGATAACAGGGTGTAAATCAGTTTTACTTTTATGTCTTGTTCCTTCCCCAGCTTCCTTCCTCATAGTAGCTAGCTAGATGGCTAGGGGACAGAGAAAAATATGTACTACTGTACAACTAAATAATATGTATAATTAGTGATTACCGTGATTACCCAAAGATACATTCTGTTCGGTTGTGCTAGACGAAAACACATATGAGTAGGATGAGCACTTAATATTTGTATGTGAGATGCAGGCCAGGAGTCTACACCCAGCTAAATGTGTCATTTAAGAAGGAAAAAAAGAGAAGGTGTAATTGCATTAAAAGTTATACCTTTCTGCATCTTGATAGCTATCGTTTAGCACTCCCATTATGAACAATATCACCTTTCCCTACAATATCCTCTTTTTTTGCTACTGTACAACATCGTGACCATTTTGTCCGAGACTAGGCCAGGCACTGTAATTTATATTCTAGTGATTAGAGAAAATGGTAGGATGATGCTAACTATTTTAGGAGACTTTTTCTTCTTCTTCTTTAGTGTTCTTATCCTTCCTTTGTAAGTTTGCTGAAGGATAATGGCATATTTTGTTAAATGCATAAATAATTAGGATTTTATGCCCACTTCCGCTCCTTCCCACTGCTGAAAAAATATCACATGTGACCATTTCCAATTTTCAAAGTCAGCTTCCAATCCACAAGGTTGGTTAATAATGGATTTTTGGATTTATGCGCTCGTGCTTGTTCACGCTAAAATTGCAACTTGCAGAAGAAAAAGATTTTTTTTATTTCTTCAAGTGTCCAGATGTTTAGCTGAGTTTTATTTCGTTTTCCACCCTCCTACAACACAACCAGAGCGTACAACCGGTTTCTTCAGGTTGGTTGACCACCACATGAGGGGATACACATCCCTTGATGATTTTTTTGGGTAATATTCAATCGAAATAGGAAGATTAAGCGTGTGCAAGCAAACTAGCAAAATTAAATGGCAAAAGAGCCCCATTGCGGGGGCAAAAGAGCGGAAAGAATTTTTTTCCCTCACGCCTCCCTACTTCACCTTTGATAAGGAGGAGTGAATCTTAAGAAAACTTTTATAACTGTGAACTTCCTTTTTGAATTTTGAAAAAGAAGAAGATTATCTATTTTTTACAATGCTACAGCTTCTCTACACCATTTGGAATGAGGATGATGGTATATATGTAATGCAAGTATAAAAGGAAGCTTGTACATGAGCATTCCCATCCTATCTGATAAAGAATATTTCAAGTTCACTCGTCAAACACATGTAAAAAGAAATAACTAGGATTGGACGAGTGCAAGCATACTTGTTGTTCGCTCTGTAGACAATTTTCAATGTACAATATCAACCTTTACTGCTCCATTTCCTTGACAAGCATATAAGCATGTCTTCCGTTTTCTCTCTTTTTTGTCTTCAACTCCCTTTCATGCTGATATCAACAAATATTCAACATGTATCATACGTGTGTGTTCTACAACTACACCTCAACAAAAAGCTACTCTTCTCTCAGCTTACTTTTCAATCCTTAGTTTTTACGCAATACCAAAAATGTAATAAAAAGATCCTTCTTTGCAAAATTTTCCTGCAATTTGTTTTTCTTCTCCAAATTCGTAATCCATCTCCCCCATTTCTTTCAGAATGAATTAAAAGGAAAATATTATTCGAGTAAGAATCTTCCTTGCTTGTCATCATCACCCTTTTATCTCCTTTCCCTCCTTCATCCTCATTTTCCCTGTAATAGTGAGAAGGAAATAATGAAAAGGGTGAATTGCTTAATTGCGGATGTTTGGATCATATAATGCAAGCATAATTCCTTCATATGATACCACACTTGGTTGCATTTTACTTAACAAAATTCCAATCAGCAGACTTCCCCTTTTCCTCACCTGATAAAGAAAACTAGAGCTTAAAGCTCCGTCTCCGTCTGCTTCCTTTTTTACATGGAATTTTAGCCATTTCACAAACTCTCTCATGGACATTATTACTAAAAAACAAGAAACTGGTTAGGTTATAATTTTCAAAGGAGTTAGCTCCTCACTTTTTCACTTTAATCTTCAATGGAATAATGTACTCAAAGCGGATATATGGAGTGGTGCAAAAAAACTGAAAGCGGAGAGAAGAAGTTTTTTCAGCCACTTGTTGCTCTCTCATCATCATTCCAATATACATCACTAGATTATCTAGCTGTAAAGAGTTTTTGGTCTGGGTTCGTGGGAGGGAGGAAGAAAAAGAAAATTATGTTTTTTTTACACAAGTCAAAGAAACTCAAGGAAAAATGATTTCTACGGAAAGTACATCTCTTTCTATTTGTGTAATAGTGGAGATATTTAACTTTATGTTTTTTACTTGGCAAGGATACCAAGTCCCCTTTCTACACGAGTAAATTGTACTTATAATTTTCTTGTGTTCTTGAGATTCCTTGCTAATTTCAAAGGAGAGGATAAATAGGATAATAGCGTAGTAATAAGTACAGGATGGGAAAGAAAGCAGAGTACTATACTCATTGTGCATTAGGGATGTCTATCATCTATACAAGAGATATAATAACAGTTGCTATTATTATTTCCCAGTTAAGAAGCTTCTCTGTGCTGTAAAGCTAGTTAAAAAGGATGTAGATATTTTTTCCTTTTGAAACAGAAACCATTTCATTTAGCAAATTCCTTTTGCAAAGTTAGCTGGCGACAAGGATGGCAAAATTGTGAGGAAATTATACTCTTGTGTTACTTTTTTGTGCTCTGTTTAAAAGTTTGTAACCTTGTGGGAGTTGTTTTCTCTCCGATTTCTGTGTGAAATGAAGCGGTTTTTCGAATTCTCGGAAATGTTCGTCTAGCTGCTAAAGTAATTTTCCACTTGTTATCATCCATCATAATATTTACTTGATAAAGGAAAACCTTGATGTGGTGTGGTGTGGGTTTCGTTTTTGGTGATAAGGGAGCGATAAAAAATCTAATGAGATACATAATCCATTTATAATAGTTCTACATTTTGTGACACATTCATTACTTCATTTACGATTCTCCTAACTATTCAAGTGCGTGTTGCGTATGTTTACTCTAATGTAAGCACACAACGCATTCTAGTGTGTTCATTTAGACTTGATTGTTATTTATGTGTAGTGTGGTGGAAAGCTATTCCCAAAAATTAATGTAGAACACGAGCACACATTGGAAAATCATTTGGGGTTTGAATACACAAGGAAACATAAAACGAATCCATAAACTTGTTGTTGTGAGGAGATCAATCCTCGTGTGTAAATCATAGCGAAACCAAATTTAGAATGATGGTTGAATATTATTACGCAATACTTGATGGAAAATTTACAATATGCAAATTAACCTTCGAATATTAATATTAAGTTGTGCACCAGTTTAACATCCAGTGAGTGACTAGACCCTAATTTTTATCTCCCATTTAGTGACTCTTCATCCCCATAAAAGTTTTATCTATTAGCCTCCACTAACCATTTAACAATTTTACCGTTGTCCATGGTGACTAACGAATTTTCCCAGTTTTTTTATTCTTGTTGAAGGTATGTATGCATTTTAAGGAGAACAAAGAGCGGTCGGTAATCCTTTTCTAAAAGTGTGAACTCTTTGAAGAAGGATTATGTTAAATGGACAGACTAAAGAAGGGTTTCAACTCGAACGTGATATGCTTTTGGAAGTAGACATGGATTCTGTATGCTGTCCATGTTTCTCTCGCTCACTCATCCATTTTCGCATTTTTCTCACATACCAGCCAACAGATATATTTCTGGTGTGTGTTTAAATGAGGATGAATCATCGTCAAACTCCATTCATCCTTAAAGTTTACACTTATCAGTGGAATCATCGTTATAATATATGCATCCTAATAGAAGCTCGTGTGTGTCGTCATTCTCAAAATATATGCAACTCATACATGCTCCTCATATCAAGTTCATTCTGCCTCTTGAAGGAAACCAAACTTGAGAAGGTTCTTCTTGTAACACTTTTTTCCAAGAATCAACTGATAAAAGTTGGGATTGTGGAAAACTTGGTGGAAATCTAAGACTTTTTTAGCCTGTGGCATCATCCTCGTGAGTTCATTTGAGAAGAGAGTTGACAGTTTTCGGCGTAGAATAAACCTGTGGCATGAGTTGCGGTTCATTGGTTGTATTTTATTCTGTTTCGTGTAAAGCCGTTTCCTCTCTTGCTGCTTCTTGTATAAATGCCAAAGTGATCTTGATTTTTATGCAAAGAGTGGGATTGTGATTGTTATTTGTAATTGCTCCAGGGAAGAGTGCCAGTTTGAGAAATATTTCCAGGCTGTAGTAAGTTATAATTTATGTGCGTCATCCTCAACCCTGTGATTAAATCTAATCAACCTTCCTACTGCAAATACAAGAGGGGATTTTTTGTTGCAAAAAATAGCAAATATGTTGTGCAAGGACTTCCTTGTGTGTCAAAACAGGCAATGATGATAAGCTGAAGTTTTGTCAATCTCCCGCTGTATTGATTCCCCTACGTAGTCGCCTAATCTCAAGTCAATATTTGATTGCAAAAGGTGAGTGACAAAGGAAAAGTGGACATTGTGAGTGAAATATATGGATTTTAGTAGAAAGGCACTGATTTTTTTACGAAAGCAAAAATCAAGTTCCCTCTTCTCATTTACTTCTCTAAAGGACATGGCAACGTTATCCAATTTCGTTCCATTTAGTAAAAGTGTTTGTTCTTATTAGGGAGGAGATAAGAAGATAATGGATTTTTGTACTGGACGTGGTCAGTAAAAGTTTTGCATGTAAAAGATTGTAAAGGAAAGTGGAAGAGTGACTTTGGAAAAAGTTCCGCAAAAAATATTAGCTTTGATAATGGGCTCTCTCATATTTTCATTGTGTTGAGGTGGTTAGTGGATTTGCGAGGATTTTCCCCCTTATTGTTTTTTGAGAAATTGGATTTAGTTGGAGGTAAGCACCCTTCTTGGTAACGTTTGTGATTTTCGCACTTTTGCGAAAACCCCTTTTGTCTTGGTTTGTAACATGCAAAAGGCTGAAACAATTTGAAAATATTTTTTTATAAAAAACGAAAGGACAATTTGTTAATAATTCTCCTCGAAAATATTATTTTGACAATGGCATATTTTTAAAGGTGGTGTTTAGCTTCAATTTTTATAAATATTTTCTGCCACAATACTACTTTGTGTGGGAATTGACTCCCTCTTCTATATGTTTTCACGAATCCGTTCACTCAACTAGAAATCCTCACTTATTGTCTATCTGACTCAGGGATTTTTGTCTTTCAAAAAACTCCTCTCGTCATCATGATCCATGCAAAAGTTTTGTGACAACTAAAATTTGCACAGTCAATTGCCTCGCATGACAACAACTAATTCCTGTTATTGTCACAATAATAATTATCTCTGCTGTGTCACGTATTTTTCTCTCTTTCTTCATCAATGCTTACTGTAGGATATTTGGAGATGTAAAAATCAATCTTGAAAGTGATCTCACAACTTGTACACGCATTCCTTCACTCTCATTCGATTAACCTTCACTTCCTCTTAATGAATCTTGAGATATGATACACGTGCTCAAGTTACGTCATTTTTTGTCTGTTTTCCTTATCCATATATATATCTGTATTTTTAAAGGAGAAGTTTAGAGGGCGCTATTTTTACTTAGGTTGAAGCTATCCTGCTGAGATCAACGAGTTGTATTATTATCATTATTTATTTGTCAATTTAAAAAAAAAAACGTTGCAAAACTTGCTTCGTGATTTTCCCTGTTTTTCGGTTGTTTAGTTTACCAAGCTGCATTTGCATAAAAAAGATTGAGGATGGTGGCCAATCAATTTTATTTAGGTTTTTGTTGCCGTTGTTGTTACTCCTGTGAAACAATCTTTATGAAGTAATACAAGGTTTAAGAAGAATATTTAAATGAGGCGTGAAATATCATTATGTAGCTATCATCCGGTTTTTCACTGTTGTCACTTCTACTTATGACACTTTTTTTAGAGATAAATGTTTTGTATAGGATAACAAGAGAGGAAATTGTTGCATTTTTCAGTTTGAAAAAAATCAGCTCAATGTCTGGCTTCATTTTTATTTGTCACTGTCATCAAACATAATCTTTTGCTTATTTAATAACTCACAAGAGGGGAGATTGCTAAAACATAGTTTTTCAACTTATCGCTCATTTATTTCTTTTACAATGATAATCTTTAGACTTTGAAAAATTATCTTTGGATTTACCGTCACATCACTTTTCTACACAAGAGATGATGACGACAAATTAATTAATTTGAAGTTGATATTGTCTTGTTTTTTCTACTTAAAAACGTCAGAGAAAATGGATCAAATGGCTGTGTATCATTTGTTCTCTTTATCTCAGGCTTTTCATTTTCTTATCAGTTTTTTTCCTTCTGAAAAGAGCAAATGCGTGACCCTCATGTCACAAAGTTGGAGGTCATTGTTGACTTTTAATTATGACTAATTTCCTTTCCGAAAAATAAATTTGAAGAGATAAAAAGATAGCAAGGTGTCTAGCTCATTTTTTTCTGAGATTGTCACCATCTCACAGATGTCTACTCAAAAGGAGAACCACTGAAAAGAAGATTTCTTATTGTACAATTACCAAACTAATAACTTGTACACTTTGTTATACAACCGTTAACCGCTCCCTGCTACATTTATCGCCTGGCATATATGATTCATATTACATTCCTTTAAAAATGAATCTCCTTAAGCAGCACCTCTTTTGTTGAATTATTCGAGTATTGAAAAGACTGCCAAAAGATGCTACCATTGTGATGCTCTTTCGTCTTGTTAAAATGAAAAAAGTGTTGACCTGTAACGACAACGATAACTTTTCAATTGTAATCTTCATTTGAAATCCATCCACACACGCACAAAATTTTGTTACAAGGGCTTACACACACAAAAACTTGCTTTTTTTCACAACTACCTTCTCAACCATATCCATGAAGAAGAAAAATTTCTCTGAATATTTTTATCAACGAAAATCATTATTCAAGGATGTGTGTAAAATCCCGTAAAATTCTAGGCCGGTTTTTTCCCCTTTTTTAAAAAATAAAATAAAAAATAAAATCATGTACATAATTTTCCTTCGAACGTGGCAACACGCTATTTCCTTTGTAATGCATTGACAAGCTCGTCTAATAGGATTCCTAGTACTTTATTATTCATCCTTTAAAAGGATAAGAATGTCACCAATGTGTTTTAAAAAACTGAATATGCTCCATTGACTCTTTCCTTAACTCATTTTTTCTTCTAATTTCAGCTGAATATAACCCCCAAAGGAGGACCTTCCCGTTAGAAGAGAAACCACAAAGTTCTCACTCTTCTCAACCCCTCATCTCCTTTCTAACCTCAACCTCTGGTGAGAAGATTGATTTGGTAAAAATTTTAACAAAGCTATATTAATTTTCCACCAAAAATACCTCAAAAGTTATATAACGTTTTAAAATGCTTTTTTTTCTCTTTTCAAAATTCTTCAGAAATTCACCGTTCTGGCCTTGACCTCCACTTGATTACCTTTCACGGCACATTGCCCACACCCCACGGAACAAAACTCAACCTGAATTTGAACACCTGAAAAATTCTTCAAGACAACGACACAAGCTATTTTTTCTTGATGCCTTGTTACTAGGAAAAAGAAAAAAATGTTGTTGAAATCTGATCAACCCTCTTGTTTGTAACTTTTGTGTAGTCTAGAGAAACAATTTGTTTAGGTAACTCCTCTTCAAAACTAATTGTACCTGAGACTAAAGAAAAACACAGTTTACTACACATATTTCATATGATATTTATATATACAAAAAAACAAACAGAGCGTGCTACTTCAAACTGGCAGTGTGATGATGTCTATGCGCAGTTAGCTTTATTAGCGAATGAGCAAGAACAAGAGAGAAATATATAGAAAGAGTGAGCACCGTATGAAAAATTATATATTTTTTTTATATATCACACATTATCAAAGAGATTCTCTTGTGAAGTTCAAGGCGTCCATGCAAAACTCTTTTCAATGTATTCCTCTTCAAGGAAGCTGTAGTGTACAGTAGAGCCATCCAACCGTTTCCATCGTTGTAATCTTGTAAGAAAAAAATCTTCGTATTTATCTAATACATCGAGAGAATATATGAGTATGTGTTTTAAGTGTGTTTGCAACATTCCAAAAAATTAGTCTTGTTTTCTTCCTTTGCGAATAAAAATACGGTAGATTTTGTAGGATTTTGTTTTGTGAGGAGATTTGTGTGTTTGTGAGGAGATTTGTTTGTGAGGAGATTTGTGTGTTTGTGAGGAGATTTGTTTGTGAGGAGATTTGTGTGTTTGTGAAGATCGCAGTTGTAAACGAGGTTGGGTAAAGTGTAGAGATATTTTTTGGCTTGTTAATTATCCTGCTGGGAGATGGATTGAAAGTTTTTTTTAAAAAGGATGAAAACACTTTGAGGGGTTAAAAATGTGCAAAGATGGTGAGAAAGTGAGTTGTTAGAAGATATCTTTGTTGTCCTTTGTGGAGGTGAAAATTATAAAAGTGTATAAAATGTCAGCAAGACCTATGATGGAAGAGAGGTCGACAACGTTTCTCCGCCATTACCCTTCCACCCCGCATTTAGACTCGTTTAAAGGGAATGGAGTAGGGAATGGTCATCGCACGTTGAATAATCATCATTTGTCTGGAGCGGCAAGTAATGTGAATCTTATGGCGCATTCTTACATGCCGCAGAGCACATTTTCCACATTCCAGCAAAAGAAAGGGCCTTCAATGATGATTTCAAGTGATCGGTATCAGGATGACCCTAATCCTTATAAAGTGAGCAATATTGACGAATACAGGATTAAAGTAAACGATCCCTTTATGCCAAGCAAGTCTACATCTCAGAGGAATAGTCAGTTGCTTCCTTTCTATAGTCAAGGGGATGTTGAGGATGACGAGGATGATGTGAGTGAAGGATTTCGTCAAATGGATCTTAGCTCGAGGCGACTCTCCTCTTCCGCTTATGGGGATGATGATGACGCTGCTACGACAAGAAGTCATTCGTTGTCTTTTAGCTCGACAAAAGTTCACCGGAGTGCGACTCTCAAGAGTTCAAGTAGCCGGGCTGAGCGTCGAAGTCATATGTCAGGGTCGGCGAGTGTTAGTGCGTCGAGTACAGGAACAGGAGAGATAGAGATTGACGGAGAGTTTATCATTCCAGAACCGGACTATGAAGGATTTCATGTTGGAGGGAGTCCCGATGATGGCGCGTCGAGAAGGGAAGGCAGTGGGATAATTATCCCAGGCCCTGTTTCCGACTCGAGTTGTACAAGCAGTGAAGGATATTCTTCCGTATCTGCAGCGACATCTTCCTCTTGCTCTGCTTCAGAGCCGGATCCATACGCAGTTCCTAACACAGGCCCGTCTTCAAGCCCTGATGAAGGCTCCATTTTAGAAGCCAATGATAGCGGGATCGAGACTCCGACTAGGATCACGGAAAAGGATAGAATGAAAATCGAGTACGCTTTGATGGGTAGAAAAACTTCCATTTTTGTGGCAGACTGCTTGGCAAACTTGTACTGCATGAGAAAGTCAAACTTCGTCTCCAGGCCGAACTCATCCTTGTCCAATCAGCATTATCAACATGGTTCCTATTCCCAGTCAGGGCAGCAGGGTGATGGCGAGTGGGTGTTGAAATACACCGGAGTCCCTGTCCTCCTTCTTGATCTTGGCGAGACCAAGTCGAGGGATAAAAGAAGAATCCAAATCCTTCTCGCAGAGCTCGGCTCTGGTCTTGCCCTTTGGAAAGATGTCATTGACAATTTAAGCAGCTACAAGGTGATGGAAGGATCTCATACTTTTCATACAATGCACTTGTCCACCGACCACACGAAAATTATTGGACTTAGTTTTGACGACGAGGAATGCGCAGAAAGTTTCTACTCCAGAGTGGACAAGCTCACCTCCGACTTTGCAAATATCAGCTTGTCTGGATCCAAAGTCAAGAAAAATAAAAAGGACAAAGGGGCCATCAAGTCAGCGCCAAAAATCAAATTTGTGAAACCGAAAAAAAGCGAAATTTCTCAGCCCTGCTGTTTCAACCATATTTCCTCTTTGACCTCGAATGACAAAAAGAGATTCCCCTCTTTGCAAAACTTTGTTCATGCAAGTAACAACAACAACGGGGTTAATAGATCTGCAGAACAAGGAATGGTTAATTCTTCTTCCCACGAGGACTTTGTGTCAATGTCTCCTTTAGCCTTGGCAGACAGCCATGGCTCAGATTTGCACTTTTAGACTTCCAAATCAAGCAAAATCCTAACTTCCTCGCAAGTGGACCACACAAGAGGAGAGCAAAGGACGACAGCCATATTAGCAATATTTTTTTCTCTAGCTTTACTCTTTTTGTTGATGGTGGACAACTTTTAAAAATTCCAGCTTTGTCAATCAAGTCCACAAGTGCAATCTTTCAAGATGAATAGGTATAAAAATTCAACAGTGAAAATGCCATGTAGCCTATATATCTAAGCATCTAATATATATACAAATAAACTTTAGGTAAAACGTACAAGTCAAGGTCGTCAACGACGTGAGATTCAAAGGCTGCTAAAAAATCCAAAAATTTGTTATTACTCTTCTCGAAAGCCAAAAAAATTGACGAAACGAAATTGTAGGGAAAATTTACAAATGTGAGAAAATCCATTTTAGGATGTATTTGCAAACTGGACTGTGTTTTTTAAACTAGACTTTTTTGAATTACTAAAAAGCTCTGTAAAATATTAGATTGGAGATTAGGTGACACATGTATGATTATTTTAAAGGCAAATTCTCAACAAGTTAATCATTTTTCTTCGAATTTACTGACTGCTACTTATAGAAGGCTCTAGAATTTAGAAGATTTTGTAAATCTCAGAATTTAACAGTTTATTATCCTAAGTTACCTTACTAGTTTGTAGACAGTGTACAACGAGAGCAATATGGGGAGGTTTGACTATTTACAAAAATTTGAAGAGGACAAAGCATGTAAATGTATTAATGATACTGGATGTAAATAGAAATCTCTAATTTAAAAAACCACGCTAACTTGTGAGCGAGTCAAAAGGAAACAATATTATTTAACTGAGGAAATCTCATTTCCTCTAATAAACCCTTGATTAAATCCGAGGAGAGTTGGAGGAAATTATTAATTAATAATTAAAATTAGAGTTTGAGTAGTAATTTAAACAAAAACCTGATTATCATGATGACAATTATAGGATGCTGATGGAAGTCAAGAGGCATTTAATTTAAATACCAATATAACGCCAGTTTAACGAGGATTCAAAGCAAATTCGAAATTTTTATGTTAATTGAGCCTTGTCTAAATTATTAGAGTAGAATTAAATTACAATTTACCTGTTAAGAAATTCATAATTAATTCGTTCATTAAAATAATTAAAGTTTTCTTAAATGAGGGCTCGATATATATAATAGTAAACTAGCTTAAATATAAATATATATATATATGTATATATACTATTGATAAAGGCGCACATGTGAAATGCAGAAAAGGAAAAATAAAGTGTGATGTTTCTCGAAAAACCTCTGTATGACATTATCTAGCTTAGGACAAAAACAACAGCAGAGAAGGCAAGAAATGTGATAAAAAAATGTTTGTTTTCATTCCCCACCACAGACAAAGAATCCCGCAAAGGAAATAAATTGGGTGCGTCCTCCCCAACTCATCTTATATATCTCACCTTGCTTTTTAGTCATTTCCACCAAAAACAAGAGCACTTTTTCTGCCACTATTAAGCCCGCTAAACACCTTATACCTTAAAATAAGCAGAAAATACTCACATCCCAATGAGTTTCCTTTTCTTCATATTATCTTGCTCTATTTTCTCCACTCATTTCACCCACAAATATCCTGCCATTATTTCTCTCTGAGAGAAAATTCTCCATAATGCATGATATGATTACAACCCCCATTTTTCCCGTTCTCCTCTTGACTTTGAACTCGGGAAAAGACGCACGAGCTTACGCAAGGGGAAACACACATTCAATGTGAAAAATTGTGCCATCATAAATGTCAGAAAAGGTGAGTGAAATGAGCTAGCTAAGAAAATACAGAGTTTCCTCCTCTCTTTTTCATTCTTGTACTATTTACTTTCTCGCGAGAAGCTATTTATTTCCCCAAGATTGAAAAGCAGCTGTCTGAAAACAATAAACAAGGATAATGTATCGTCCTCGTAAAAAATCCTATTTATCCTCTTCTTAATTCTCCGTAAGCCTCACCCTGCGGTTACGCATTTTCACGTAGACACACCGCATCCTTTCACCTTCATCTCTCTCTACTATCCCATTATTGCGCAACTACAAGTTTTCACTCATGTGCAAGTTATCTCTTTACACATTGTATTTTTCTTCGAGGCACAATTACACCAAAAATTCTACAATTTCATGCAAGTCTCAGACGAGAGGTTGGAGGAAGTTTCCACGAAATGGTGTACCCACAGATGGACGCGTTTATTGTCAACTTGCTACCTCAAATATTGCAAACTTTTGCCACACGCTTTACATTCCTCATCTATGTAGACACTCACACTTGGCTAGTTTTGGTTTTCATGTGAGAAACCTTATTGTATTTATCTTTGTTTCACAACTCCACTCTCTTAGAATTGAGATAATAACGAGAGAGAAAAAAGTGGAAGCTTCCATCTCATGTATAAAAAACTCTGATACATTTACAAAGTCGACAATGCGGAAAAGACGGAGAATGATGTGATGATGATGCTCAAGTGCATTGAATTGTGTACTGTGTATATAATGTACCTATAAATTTCCCTGTAATGTTCTATCTTAAAAGCTCCTCTCATCAGGATTCCTATAAGCCACACACAGACATAAACCCAAAAATACGAAAAAAAACTTATCCTTCCTCTCCACATCGTATCTCTGAGCAGAAGCTGAGTATGCCAATAATGGGAATTGCACAAGAGCTAAAATTATGTTTACAAGGGAAAATAGTTGTGAGGTGGGAGGTCAAACTGGGATTTTCATCTAGTATTCATTCTAGTCATGACTCTGAATTGAAAAAATACCCAGGGGGAAAAGAGGAGAAAAGCAATATGACAAAATTTCCAGTCTTCTCTCTACGGACACTTGCGAAATTCTCGACATTTCACCTTTTGCATAATACATCACTGCAGGAAAGCTTCTCCCTAGTACCTTCTCTTGTGGAAATGGGAGGGACAAGCTGCTACAAAACTCACCCTTTCCTCATCTCTTCATCACCAAATACAGGACCAATGTCATCACCATAATTACCATTGACATCCCACCCCACCGCAAACATTTGCTATGTATAAAAAACTTGCTTCCTATAAAAATCATTGTCAACAAGATGAACATGAAAACAAACAAGAAATAATCATCCTGATCACTTCCCATCATCATTTGCTCAAGCATCAACACAAAATCCTGCAGTGTTCTACAAGAAACATTCCATAGAAAAGGAATTTTAAAAGTAACGACATATATACATATATATATATATATTGTCATCTTTTACAAACATCACAAGAGCAATCTGTGTAGGTGCATGTGTAGACAGTGAATTGAGTGTTTCCACAATGCAATGCAAATTATTCCTCTCTAAGCATTTTACACAGAGAATTTTTTTCTCCCTCGCGAAATTTCCCCATACACACTTTCACATAACCTCAGTCATTTTAGCAACTTCTCAACGACAAAATACGCGTCCTCCAACTGATACATGTATTTGTGCAGAGTAAGACATTCCCATAATGTGAGACACGGATGTTTCTCTCACTGTGTGTGAGGTTCATTTTTAGAGTTAGGTAGGGAAAAGTCTCTGGGTGCTTATACTATTTCCGTCATCATCGACTACAAATTGTAAAGTATATTCTGCCCCACACACTGGCAATACTTTTAGAATATGGAGTGGCGAAAGAGAGAAATATATAAAAAAATATATAGCATAGTTTTTGAAGAGGGTTTCAGAACTAAGTATAATACTTGCCAGAATACCACCACCAGCATTTTGCCATTTTCCTCCACAATAATAATAATGCATGGTAGTTCCACGAAGCTTTTCTGACTTTCCTTTGGGAACTCTTTTTAATGATATCAGACTCACTTTATATACAGCTCTACCGTCATCCTCCCAAAAGCACAAGATGATCATCGCATAGACATTCAGCCTCAGAAAAAATGTATAAAAACTTCTCTCATTCTCTCACAAAGAGGGAGAGAAGAGGATCCGCTCAAAATGTAGAAAAATCCTCACCCGCCGCTTCAAAAAACACTCCAACCTTCCACCGTCATCATGGGAAATGTGCATATTTACACTGCTAGACCGTCAACTTCAGCTAATATGCTACTTTTCAGCCGGCACATCTTGAAAATATAAAAAAAGAGAAACAAAAAAACATACATTTTTTCTCCAACTCTTGAACAAAAGTGTAATCCTCATGTAAAACTTTTCCTACAAGAATTTCTGTGGAATATGCAACTGCAGAAAAGTTGGAGCCGGTACTCTCAAAAAACATGTGAAGAGAGCTCTTTTGTTTTTCCAAAAACGTA
Source organism: Sinodicranocentrus sp. ZH6 (assembly GCA_027743935.1). NCBI lineage: Eukaryota > Metazoa > Arthropoda > Collembola > Entomobryomorpha > Entomobryidae > Sinodicranocentrus > Sinodicranocentrus sp. ZH6. The sequence continues at coordinate 35,980 of JAHZNA010002420.1, forward strand.
CGCAAGAAATGAAGGTATTTCATCGGCAATTTTCCCCCTCCTTTTGATTATTACTGTGAAAGGAGCAGCCGGGTGGGCAAGGAAATGAATGAAGGTATGCGGGATGCATACAAAATACACAACAAGAAAAAACAAAACCCTAAAAAATCCTTTTAACTTTTTTCCCTCTGCGAAAAAATGTGAGAGGAGAAGACAGAGAAAAAGGGTAACAAAGTTCTTACTCAAGTGTCCATATTTTTAAGTATTATTGCGAACGAAATGGCACATAAAAGTTGACTACTCTTATTTTTCTTTTTCTAAGGCAAACTAAACCTGGCCGACAAGGCCGTTTCAAAATGCCACAGGGGTTTTCTCGTCGTTTACGAAAGGAATAGCCTTTCATGGTATAACATAAACGAAAAAAGAACTTGACTGGATATTAGAGAAAGTTTGAGGGGAGAGGGAAAGAAAGGTGAAAATTGATGTAATTATTGTTTTCGATTTTTTGTCTTCATTTGTTTGGCACAGTTTGCATAAATAAGTTACCACATTTTTAGCAGAATAAGCTACTTTTGAAGTCTACAAAATATATATAACCGTTTATTTCAACCTCTTTCAATTTTATTTTACCACATGCCACCCCACTATTTTCTAGATGGCTTCATTACATCACACTGAAGATATTTCCTAAAGTGTATTATTTCTTTGGGGAAAATAAAATAAATTTAATGGAAACACGCACATGTTTAGTGTATCTCTTGCTCTAAAAAAACTCTTATATATACTTGTACATAATTATTACATCTTTCTCTCCAACTTTTCTCCTTTCTTAAAATGAAATGCGTGCAAAGAGAATATCCCTTCCCTTCAAAATACCCATCCCTCCAATTTCTCTCTGTTCTTTTTCCCTAAGAAAAGAAAACATTTTAAAAACATTTTAAAAACATTATTTTTTATTGGATAGGAAACACGCTCATAATATGCATTCCCGTCATGCGTGTGTCTGTGCTCGGTTTGTTTCATCTGAAAAGACGTAACAAGGAATGGGGAAAAAGTGCATATAACTTTAAACCTTTCTCCGTTACAAATGAATATGTGCAAACAAACTACACATATATGTCTACCTTCTTTTGCTTGCGTACTTTCAGAGAAAGTAAGAGAGAAAGAGGGAGTGATTTACTGGACTAATTTACCGAGAGAAAATCCCATCCACCTTTTCTTAAGCTACCACAACACTCACAGACTTGGAACATTAGTTATCTTGTAATAAGGTGTGCGTTTACATTTGGGCAAATACATGAGAAAGTATAGACCAGAAATATAATGTACCTGGTCTCCATTTCACTTCCTCTTCCTGCACTCTGAACTGCACTACTGCAGTATTTTCCCTTGGAGGGGAACACACACAAATCTCTATTTTCTGCAGTATTCCTTTTCCTCTTTTGTCTCCCTTTTTCTGAAAAAAATCTATACTGTTGGCTGGGAAAGTAAGGAAGAGAGAGAGATCTGAGTTTTTTTATAACCGTTTTCTGTTCTATGCACCTCTCCAATATAACTCCTTTTATTCTTGACATACTACCATAGTTGGGCATGTGGAAGGAGCTCGTAAAAACAAGGCTTTTATCTTGTTAGCGGTTTTCCAAGTTAAAAAACCATATTGCAATGAAATGGACACGACATATGGGTGACTTTTGAATCCAAGTTTGCTACTTTGATTTTTTTTTATAATCAAAAACTTTTTTCCTTACAACTTCCACCATATTGTTTTCCTTGTCGTCTTTACTCTATTTGTTTGTCACGCTATCTTCAAGAGTTGAAAGGAGAGTTGGTTAATTTAAATTAGATTTTACTTGCACGGACATGTGATATTGACATGACAGGTTGGGAAAAACAGGAGGGAGTCTTTGTAAACAGTGATCCTTATTCGTGTCAACGTCAACGTCAATATTTTTTCAAAAAAAAGTCATCATCCAACCAGGCTGTCCTGTACAAAATCTCTATTGCTTAGTTTCTCTCCATAAGTTGATTTTTTGTGTTTTAAAACAGCTGTAGTCGACTTGAGAGTTGAAGCCCGTCATAATAGAAATACCAAGATGACATGATCTCCAGTGTTATTTGCGGAGGGGAAAAATAGTAAAAAAACGTGAAAGTGGGGGATAAAATGACGTAAAAACAAGACGAGAGAGAGAGGGGGGGAAATCCAAAGATATCTTCTCCAAAACATACCACTATCGGTGACAAAAAAGAAGGAGAAAATGCATACAAAAAAATGGGAAGAACTCTCTTTTCCCCTCTAAAATACCATATTATTAGGAATGATCTCAACAAGGGAAATAACAACAAGACAAATAAGTCAGGCTTTGCAGAAACTCCTGGAGAAAAAAAACCCAAGAAAAAAGGATACACAAGGTTGGAGGAGAATATGTGGTTCATTTTAAAATCCACGTTTTTACTAGTCTTTCCCAGCCTTGTCCTTATTTTCATTACAATTTTCCTCTCTCTTGCCAGAAGTTTCAAGACATTCCTCCACATCCAGGGGTATTCATAAAAGAAAAGCTATAAAAAAAGGGAATTTTCTTTCCTGAGCTTATTTTTTACTTGCAAAGTGTTTCGATCTGATACACGTGAGGATGATGATATTTAGCTTATTTCCTCAATCGTCTCGAGTCAGTTGTGGAGGGATGGAAGAATTTTTAGAGTTCCAGGTCAATCTTGTTTATTTCCGTTGGAAAATCTTGTTGAGTGGGGAAATATGAAAAAGTGAAAATCCGTTTATTTCCTTTGCTCGTTTAAAAAAATTATTGAGAGGGTTTAGGAGATGGGAAAAATATTGGCTTTTGATAAAGGGATGTGAATATTTTTACTTTAGTTTATCATTTCCGAAACATGTACAGTTTTTTTATGAAGATAACATCGGCTTGTGTTTTGCATCTTTGTTAAAATTCGAGACTTTTTATCAACGAAAAGTATTTCGTTTTGGTTGCTTCCAATCCGAGAATAGAGTTTATTTCGGGGTTTACTTTCATATCTTATAAAAGAAATTTGATTAAAATGGATCTTTTGTGAAGCGCCCCTTGGGCATTTCTGATATTTCTCGCTGACGAGGGAACACGTTTTAGTGAAGTTTAAACCAGGCCAAACGAAATATTAGTTCTAGTGTACTTTATGGCGTAGATTACGAATCTGAAATCCGTTTTC
>JAHZNA010002421.1:0-10807 GCA_027743935.1 Sinodicranocentrus sp. ZH6
GAATTTTTAGCCGATTCCGGGTTAGATTAAACTTTAAACCGGATTAGGAAGGATTAGTTTGACCAGGTTCAACTATCGAAGTTGTGCGATACGGGCCAAAATGGTTATCTATGTGAATATCTATAATGTGAATTATCTTCCATGTATTCTAAATATAGCATTTTCATCTTTCAATTTTAGAACAATCTTTGGTACGAAAACATGATTTAGTAATTTAGTAAACTAAGATATGCGCTAGCTGAAATGTGGAAAAGTACAACTTTGGAACAATGCACCGCGTGATTTTTTGGAATATAAACATGTGAAGCTTTCTCTGTCAAATTATTTTCCTCTCTTCCCATCCCTCCGTTCCACTGCAAAAGGAAAGGTCGCCTTGTGATGAAACCAAACTAAATAGCAAACTTTCCTGTTATGATAATCACGTGTGGCTTTTATTAAGGTTGACGATTGTGAAAATCAGTTGATAATTGAGTCGTCGATTGAAAGTATTATAAAGGTTTTTAAAAAGTTAAGCATGCCTATAAAACTAACAGATAATCCTTTAACGCCAGCCACCAATTGCAACTTATTTTTATTCCTACCCTTTTTCTAAATATTTTTTAAACTTTTTTAAAACTTCTCGTGTGCAGCATGTTTTGGCCATTAAGTTCAAGTTTGAGCTACATTTTTTTGAACAGGAGCATCAAAAGGATCCGTCACAGCGTCAATGAAAACGTGTAAACGAAAGTAGTTAATGTGGAATCACCTCGTCGCTGTTTTCCACGGTCTCGAATACTGGCGTGTACCGGTTAACAGAAGCCGGTAAATTACACACAGGTACCTAATTGTCGGTCGGCCTGACTTCTTTTCCGTTTTGACGAGCAAAGCCAGAACAAAGAAATTTTCAGGTCATATGTCTGCAAACGTGTGATGATAACTTGTTGAGACTTATTGGTGGGAATAAGGGGAAGCGTATATAATTCGCTAAACTAAATGACTTTTTACAGCATCATTGTCAGAAAAAGGAGAAATATGAAACTTCAACTTAAGAAGCATACTAACAAGCAAGCAGCAGCAGGCGACCGTGTACACTTACCTTTACAATTGCACGCTACGACAAGCATATATTTTATGCATAGGTATGTAATATTTTAACATCTCATCTCATCACCATCATATGATCGTCATCAGCGTATAAGCGAAAATGTGATATCATGAAGCAAAGTGTTCAAAAAGCTTAAGCGTACCACATCACTACCCTGGCATGGCACTTATATAAACTCCAACTTTTAGCAACAGCAGTTCAGCAACATCATAGTAACCTATTCGCTCGTCGGATATGGGCTATTATGATTGTATAACACTTGAAAAGAGATAGGAAAGGTCGTTGACTCACTAGGTTGGTACTACTTACTTACATTTTACATACTTCATAATCTTTCCACTTCTTTTTTCATTTTTCTTTCTTGCCTACAAACAAACATGTAGCGCAGTGTGTGATGATGGTGTGCGTATGATATGGTTCACTGGTATATATTATGCTATTTTTTTACAACTGCACACCAGTCAAAGAAGATCGCATGACATAGGTAGACGTGAGATTTGCAAGTTTGCAACATGAAATGAAACATGAAATGGTGAATGGGAACAGGGACCATTTTCATATGCCTAATCAACATTTCAATATTCCCAATTATCCTGAATGAGTGTATCGAAACATTTTATGAAAAGGTGGACAACATGTACATTGCGGATGTGTCATCATGTGTTAATCTATAATTACCTAACAATATCTACATAACATCTTTTTACAATGGTGTCGATTCTGCATGCAGGCAGAGTATTTTGGTCGTAAGATGTAAAAATAAATGAAGAGAGATGAAAGGCCCGTGTGTATCAAAGTACGCGTAATTATATGATACCATATTATACTTATGAACTCTGTAAACACACATTTGATAGTTGTCAGACATGATCTTTTTATTACGTTTGTCTGAGAACGCCATGTAACATTTAAAGTTAAGAACTACTATTTTTTAAAGTCAGATTTATCTCTGTAGGGTAGGCGGAATTTTGAGCAGCGAATTTCATAATTAGATTAACTGGTTTACTTACTCTTGAGGATATTGTATTAAAAACGTTTCTTTATGAAACCATAGTTCATCGTCCCGTCAGGTCTACAGACAAAACAGATTATACACGGCTATTTCGCCGGTGTTTCATCAAATCAAGACTTTTTGACAACTAAATTCAATTCAAGAAACTATGTCGTGTGGTGTGTGTTCTTGTGTTTTTCAAGCAAAACACAATTTTAAGAATATTTCAAGCTTCTTATCAGTGTTCAATATAAATATAAACGTTCCTAAGCAGTTTGGTGTGCTTCAACTCCTTGGCCATGTTACATACTGAGTTTTATGTAACCAATGATTGGCCGAAACTGCTTTCCTCTGATAGATTTCCTCTGCACTTGCGTTTGGATTAGAGCTATTTATTCAAAGGTCCACATCTTTCTACGTTTTAAAAAAAAATGCGATATGTAACTCAAATTTTTACGAGACAAACTAAACGATTAAACTAAGATCCAATAGATGTAAAACGTTAAGCGGTGAATTTGTTTTATAAGCTTAGAAGAGATTTTAAATGTGACAATATATAACAGTTTCAAAATTTCCAAGAATTGATGCTTCATATTTTCCGTCGCAGAAAACTCCATCCGAACGGATTTACTTGTTTCCGCGTCCGCGTACAGATCATTAGTTTTCGCAATACAACAGCAGAAATGTTATTTTTGTTTTTCTAAAGGATATAAATAATATTTTCATTTCTTTACATATGAGACGTGTCGACAGCAGAATAAATTATGCACAAGCATAACTCCCCACTGGAACGTGAAGATTTTTTGAGCGAAATGAGTTCAAAACATGTTTTACACTTTGTACGCTTGCTTGCTTGGTCCACCTTGCTTTTTAGTTCAATTTAATAGAGCAATTTTGGAGTCCAATTTTCCTACATCATTCATACACAGCAATTGCCTCATACGAAAGCAAAACAAAGAGTTAACGCAATATTTTTTTGCTTGAGTTCATTGCTCGGCGAAGTACATGTAGGTGGGTGATGCTTTTTCATTTCTTGTTTTGTTACTTTTGTTACTTGTAACAGCAGTCATTCCGTAAATTCCTCTTTTTGATGCCTTCCTGTCCTCCTTCGAAAATTGTTTGATACAATCTCACTACTTACCTCGTCTACTCCATGCACCTTTTTTGTGCTGTGGTGACTAATCAAAATGAGCAACTTCACAGCGCAAACTGTCCATCATTAAATATTCCAATTTCGCAAATAGTCTAAGTGAATGCAAACATGCATCGCGATATAACATAATTATGAACTTGCACATCCCAGTTTGCACAGTTGATGTTACACTAAATATTTATATTTTATGTCTTACCTTACGATGCATCATGATTACCAAATTGCACACATATACCTATGTAGGATTCATCATATTTATACCATTCCATAACAGCACACACCAGCGAGTACAATCCAGATAGGCACACACTAGCGCTGAAATTGCAAACTTTTTAAATTATTCACGTTTTCACATCTGTCATTTCCTGTTGTCATGTTCTTATTGAGATAAGGGAGGAAAAACTAAAGTCAGCACTCAACGAACATTCAATTTCTTAACAGTCATCTGTAGTTTTTAAAATAGTTTCGCGTCTCAACTAAACCGGTAGCAAAATCAAATGCCTACAAGTACCGAGTACGCTTCATGCACTGTGTATTGAATTGATACATGCAACAATTAACAAGCACACTAGATCGCTCGTTCGCCTACATTCATTAATTGAAGGGACTGCAGGTCGCAGAAATAACAACGTTCTAATGGAACCCTACATATTCTCAAGTTGAGAAAATTGTATCTAATGATTCTAATGTGCCCAGCCAGGCCATTTCCACCGGCTATTTTAATTGCTTTGAATGCATGATGTCACACCTTGTAGTTGTTATATACTTTATTTCAGAATTGGAAACACTGAGTTATTTTGCATGTAACATGAAGTAGAGCGCTGCATCATTAAAAAAGTAAAAAGACTTAAAAATTATTTGCGGACAAAGGGAAGATCCTGCGGACAGTTTGGTAGAAAGTTTTTGCGGACTACGTCTAAAAATGTAAAAAAAAGTATATTTTGCGGATGGTCGGCGAGTATTTCTTGCGAACTAGAACTTTTCAAAATATGCCCAAAAATGATGACGGACCTAAAAGAACTTGATAGTTGTTACACAAAGTTACAATTCGTTTGTTTGTTTAGTCTTGTTAGGTTAGGTTAATACGTGAATTGAACATTTTATTTTATTTTGTTAGGTTAAAGTTTGATTTTATGGGGTTAGGCTAAAATGTTAGGTTGATCTTTAAAGTGAGATTAATGTATTTCTTTTTTGCGAGCTACACTTACTCTTACAAGATTTATTTGTAAGGATCCTTACTCTTAAGTGAAGAAAATCGTTCTGGTGCGCCCAGAAAGAGTTAAGTATAGAATGCTACTGTTCTTTTACTTCTCAACTTCTCCTTAAACCTTTGAGTAGTTATTTGCATAGGTATGCACATTCTTGAAACATCTTGAATCTAATTATTCATGCCGAGTCAATGTCATGCTTATCCTATACTCTGCAAAAATATCTTAATATAATGTCAGCCAGTTTGTACAATTTTTTCGTCCGCAAGAAGTTCCTCAAATTTTTGTCAAAGTAGGTCCTGCGGACGAAAAACTTATTAATTCGTCCGCAAAAAGTACCTTTTTCCGCAGAATCTACCTTTTTGTCCGCAGGGAATTTCGATGCCATTAAAAAACGCCCATTAATTAACATCGAAATATCATATTTATTTTGTGCTGTGACTTGGGTACTGTGTACGGACATGTATATGTTTGCTTGGAAGCTGTTGTCAATATAAATAGTTGTGATTGCGATTTGAGTGAAATGAACTACATTTATACATGTTTCTATCAAATGCATAAGTATACGTTTGCATGCAATTCAAATATTTGTATCACCATTTCTCCTACGAAACACATCACGGATCCTATAGCAGATGCAGCTTTCCATTAAAACAGAGCAATGAGGACAGTGAACTGTTGCTGAGGATTAACATTTCAACATGGAAATGGAATCCAAATCGAATACCAATAAAAAGTTAAGAGATTATCAAGGATTTGCGATAAATTTTTTGTTTCGGTAACCATTATATTTGCCTACTTGTGAAGTACATGCACTTGAGGAATTTCAACCATATTTACACATCACACACTGTATGAACTCTGGACTATTTAAGGATTTAAAGATATAATGATACATATAATTACTTAATAAAGTCAATAAATCCAGAACGCTGGTTCATAGAAAGTTTGCTTAACTGGCCATTGAATACCAAATGCTACAAATAAAAAGAGCTCAACATCCTTCTCAATTTTTCTTTACTTTTCTCAGATACGTTAGGCTTTGTAAGGAAATATACATAAGGAAAGGACAAGATTAAAGCCTGATTATATATTCTATATATCTGAACAGTGTTGTTCGGTATATGATAAAACACGAACCAGATACATATATTTAACAAAAGACTATGGATGGAGAACATTCTGATGAAACATGATGAAGTAAGAGTAGTCCAAATGTTTAATGTATCAAATTATGAGTGTTTTATAACACACGAAAATAGAGTTTTAGGACTTTATATTGATAGAAAAGCGATATGCATATTGAAATTAGGTCCGGGTCATTAAGTTTTTGTATCATGGCGTGATCCTGTTTAACTTACAATAAGCCACGAGCAAATAGATGAATATCTAGTTAAAACAGTTCAGTGAATGCTGTGCGGCATACGATATTAAATTCCACTTTAAAATTCTGATAGGAAAACAGTTTGCTGAAGCTGAGTTTTTAAGTATGTCTGTAATTTGATAAAGTTCACATTTCACAATGCAATTTTTTTACGAGAAGTGTGCCTGTCGGATGGCAATTGGTAATGGGATTTTGAGCTGTCGTTTGGTACTTCTCAGCATTCTCTGATATGAGAGGATGTGGCAGAAGCAGTCAAGTTAGAGACTCTATATATCATAATTTATTATCACCAGTAACATCACATCATTTGGCCCTCACACAGTTCAATAAACTCAGAGACTTTTACAGTGCACCGATGTTCATAAATCGCAAACAAAACAATTCAGCGAATGAACGAAGTGAAGGCTGCAAAAATTCCGATACAAAAGACCTCTCCAAAAGAACATAATGCACACAGTTAAGGCTTTTCGTTAAGCACGGCCGAGAGTGTGGAGTAAAGTACACAATACAATGACAATCAGTCAATTTAAGTCAGTCCTTGACGGTCAGCGTATAAATAAAATTTCGCAGTAATTCTTTTAATCTACAAGCCAATTGCAAACCGCACAACACGAATAAAATGTATATTAAGCCAACCACAAAACAGGCATAGCACGCACGCATGTTGAGTCTCATTTTGAATATATTTTTCCTTTCAAATCTGGACGAATAACAGGAGAGAACGACTCCTGAATATTAGGTAGGAGTACACAGTGTACAGCGATAACTCTTTTATAATCTTTTATACGCTGTATCATGCCATCATTGTGGACGACGACGTCGTCGTCATCATCATCATGGGATTTTCGTTTCCTTTGTCAGTCTCGAAAATCAGAACAGAGTTAGAGATAACTGTTCCTTGGGATTGCATTTCACGCATAAATTGCATAAGACATTTATGCTGTATAGATAGTGTAGGCAGGCACAGCATTTTACTTAAAGACACTTTTGACTTGATTTTTTTACCGCGTCTTTGTTAACAGTTGAGCTAACTACAAGTTTTCAAGGCAAGGTAAGTTTTTTTGCATTATGATTAGGCATACAATGCAGTTTTGTAGCACACTAGAGTAATTGTCATCGCATCTCCTCTCGCCTTGTGTTTTTCTCCTGTTGTCGATATAAGGTAAGTATATCAAGTTGTAATATTGACACTAGGACATACAGAGAGGAGGTAAATTGGATAGAAATATTATTATTTTTGAATCCTTTTGTTAGGATGTTAAGCTGTGGCAAATGTGGTGCAATGCACACTTTTGGATGATGGATGACGGAAAGGATGGAAATTGAATTTTTCGACCAGAAACGGATGGTTGCAGTTGTGCAGCTGCAAAATGAGTGCGCTGAAAAAGCTGTCTTGGGAATATGGACAGTAGCACAAGTTTGCAAACGTAGACCACATTCATCCCCCAACTTCAACATGCATAATATAAGGTAACACATTGCACCAAGAGTGAAGTCACAACTTATTATACAACTTGAGGCAATGCAAACTCTTTGAGTATGAGGAATAAGAACGAACAGAGAGCTCCTTTGTGTGCGTGAGGTTGTATTTATGACCATGGCCTAGTTAAAGTACGTTAAACTCTTGTGTTGCTTTTTGTGTGAGTTGCTGAGCCTGTAAAACGCGAGTCCTCTTGTTGTTACTAGTTCGGCTTGGCTCTACTTTATATCATCAGCATTTAGTTAGTTGGTTTTACATAAATTATATTTGCTGAAAATGCCCTCATCATCATTATTTCATTCATTGGATTTATCATTTTGCTCATGGTAGAGTATTTATACGTGTAGACGAACACTTCTTCAGGGATTTTTGTCCTGAAATTCGCGCATGATGTGATTGTCGATATAGTAGGCGTGTTGTTCAGTTTCAGGTAGAGGATGGGCTGAAATTAGGATTGCAATTATGCATTGCTTGTCACTGTTCTCGTTGTGTACCTGTTATGCACTCACTGGCTTAATAAAAAAGGTGGTTTGTGTGCCGGCGGATACACAGTCTACGAGATGGATGGTTACATTACAACGTGTTGCAAATTGCACATCCTAAGGACGGTCGATGACTTCGACTCGATTGTAAAAAACATATCTGTTAAATAAATATATATTCTTGATTTTGATGATAAATACAAAAGATACTACAAAGTTTCGTTGTGCTGTCTACTTATTTGTTTTTATGACGCATAAATTTACGTTTACGTTTGGTTCCCCTCTATCAACATGTATAATGAATGAGATTTTAATGCATGGAGAATTATTTGCGTTTTATTTGCGATAAAAATGTGGAAATTCGTTCTCGTGATATTTTTGAACGATCAGTAAATTGCAATTAGGTTTGATTCTGAAATAAACATTTATGTTGCTTCAATGTTCAAAAATACAAATGTTGCAAAGAACTTGCATACAATTATGGTTTGTTAAGTAACACCCACAAAATAATTAATTAGCCAATCAATTCAAACTGCTGCATCTGTATAATTAGCAGATGTCGAATGGTCATGAAATAATTTATTTAATAATCATCCCAAACTTTTACGATGTAAACATAATAAAATACAGCAGGAGAAATGCCATTTATAGAATAAGCTTGAAATCATTCGATTTCGTGATTAAATAAAATGCATCAAATATTCAAATGTCAAAATCCGTGATATAGGTACTCTGTCAATTTTCTGTGATTAATTATCATGATTGATCACCTGCCGCAGCATGTAATTGAAAAACCCAGAAAGTTTTATTGTAGAGCAGCGTGAGTGATGATGAGCGATGGAGGTAAACTTTTCCATGTCGAAGTTTCTATTTACCAATCATCTTTCTCGTAACCGTATTTTAAAAAAATGAAGCAAGTGTAAATTAATTCACAAGTTAAGCTGGAATAAGCAGTTTTATTTTATTTCAACATATACTACAATATTTTTTTTTAATTTGCATTAATCAGTATTAAAGTAAAGAGAACTTGAGTACGAGAAGAATTTTTCATAACTAGAGGACTAGATGAAGTTTTTAATACATCATTTTCTTGGACTTTCAAACATGTACCTGGGTTTAGCTTTTAGCTAAGATCAAAATTAAAACACAATTCCATCCTCCATATATGGTGACTTAACGTACCGCAAAGATGAAGTTCTGAAAACTCCTATCCTAGCTGAGAAGCTCTTGGAACCGAGGTTCCTCGTGTAGAGGACGCTGAAGGGTAGATACAAGCATTGCTCAACCTTACAGATCTCACCCACTCCCACTATATATACTGTTGAGATATAACTAGAACCAGGAACTGAACAAAATGAGAGGGATGAGAAATGCAAGGAAACACAGAGATACATACTCTAGAAATTGTAGCTTCTCCTAGGTTCGGAGAGCCTGAAAAACTCTGGAATGGATGAATATAAGCATTAAAAGGGAATGTACTTGTTTACTCTCCCAGCCCCAGCATATAAGAAAGCTGCAAATCTATACGTAGATATACTTATATAGTCTATATATTTAAATTCGGGTAATATGAATGTATATCCAGCATCACAGTATACCAACTAAATATACCTAAATGATACAGCTACCATCAAAGGAGCCTTTCCCGAGAATGGTACGACAAAGGATCGCAGAGGAAAAACACCAAGGCCCAACCATGATGAGTCATCAACTGAACAATCTCTACTATGCTGCCTAAAATCGTCCACGCGAACTTTATCTAGTAAGTGGATACTTACTTACAAATATCGTACATCTGAATTTGACTGAATCTAATGAGTACTAAAGTATTTCAAATATACGCACATGGCACATAGTCCATATCAAGCTGTATATTCAAAGAGTTGTACGTAAAATAAAACGGTTGAGAAATAATGTAATTCAAGCCCTTACCTCTGCACTGGAATAATCACTTACATATATAGTTGGGTATGCACAATAATGCATCAAAGTTATATGTTCTAAAGAATAAGAGTGAACATAAAAATATGGTGACTTTGGGTTGAGTTTCCTGCTTCTCTCGAAACTTCGAGACCTGGACCTTTCCATTTTGTTTTGAATCCATTCTGGTTTATTCCAGATATGGCTTAGGTATATATTTAGGTGGCATTTTATCGGCGAGTCCATATTTATGGAGAAGAGGGAAGAGGTAAGATCCCAGTAGCATGTTTCATCCCCGACCCCCGACACAGTAAAGGTAATAACACATGAGGGTATGCATGCCTTATAGCATCTTTCAATACCCTTATTTGGGTATGCATGTATTTTTGGGAATTCATGTACATGGATGCTAGAAGTAAAGAGATTTCTGGTTTTTAAAGGATATATTCTTTTCTGAACGCCGTTGTACCAAACCGACACGCAATTTGAGAGTTATAAGCTCTGTCACTTCGTTCGTTTTTCCAAGTATCCGTCTTCACAGCAGTATGTGCTACGTACATAATACATGTATCCAGGAAATGTTCTGGAATCTAAATTCCTGCTTGTACACATTCAAACAGAAAAAGAACCTTTCCTGAAGAGCCAGAGTGAAAGATGTTCATGTTATTTTGACGTAGGCGTTGTACAACCTGCATCCTGCATCATTCAGTAATCATTTAGTTAGATTAGATTATTACCCCGATTACGTAAAAAAAAGTAGCAATGCTCATTGGAATGTTTAACATCCAAAATGTTTGCAACTTCAAAGGAAACTTTTCACTGCAAGACTTCATGAAAGTTTTGCATCGCCTTTAAATAACATATTATCGTATGGTAGATTTTCACTTTCCACCCTACATTCATTCCATTTCGTATTCATTCCATTCCATTACGTTATATGCAGGCATTTCAGAGTATAAAGTTAAGCTACGTGCAGCGTACATGGCATAGCCGGGCAAAGCTTGCATTTTTTAACTTGTTAGTTTTCAAGGAATTTAGACAATTCATCTTCCGCAGTAAACTTTTCGGTGCAGGAAATTCTCTTTGAGAACTCCATTGATCGGTT
>JAHZNA010002422.1:0-15598 GCA_027743935.1 Sinodicranocentrus sp. ZH6
TTCTGGCTCACTTGGTGAAATAAAAGATCTTATCATGCAACGCCGATCTATTATTTCATTTCTTTTGTATTATCCGATTCAATTCCAACTAAATCTCTTCTCTTTTGTTTAAATCTTCCTCCGGTACAAAGTACGGATACTGTTTTGTTCACGTCTCGGGAAGATATTCATAGATACAAAATCACTCAAATTTTGACAAGTACCCAAACGTACGTACTTTTTTCTACAATTTTTTCCAAAAAATTATAAATCCGATTTCATTATATTCATATATACATTGAATACTACAAATTATATTCTCGGCATGACACTTAAGCTCTGGAATTTATGCGTGCCATTACGGGTATTGATTACGTAAGGTTCACATTCCATCGTATCTACAAGGTACGATTCCCTTTCTACAAGAGATGTTTCACCAAATTCATCTTGAGTTTTGGTTCTTTGCTCCTCTTTCATTAGCATGACAAGATGTCTTCGTGTTTCACACCTTGGATAATGAGGGACAGGGACCCAACTTCACTTAAAAAGCGTACACACATTTTTGGGAGAGAAACTTTTATTTTGTAGTAAGAAGACATTAAATTTGAGGTACACATACGCATACGCAATTATAAGCATCTCGAGTCGGAGTCGAAACATTGAGGTGATTTTTTGTTGGAATATTTCCTCTTTGATGATTATTACCATCATCATGTAGCCAAAGTATGGAAGTAAGGTAAGGTAAGCACAAAAAAGTTAGAGCAGAAAATGTGAAAATATATCTGAGAGTCCCTTTAGGGCAAAAGAAATCCTTTTTGGATCACATTGACTCGAGAAACTAACACCATAAGAAAATTACGAAATGTGTAGTTCCGTAGATTATACGCATTGGATTGAAAGTTGCCAAGCTGGTCAAGACGGTGTGTTTCTACATTTCACCATCATTAGATTTTACCTGCGTTGAATTCTCAGGAAGGGATGGTTATGGCATCAAGCATAAAATGATGTTGATGATGAACATTTCACACTGCACTAGTCAAAGCGTAATAAAGCAAGTTACAGAGTGTGAGTACGGCATAAGACGAGTAATATTAACGTATATATCAAAGGAAGAAATGCCGGCTTGACTGATTCCTTGTTACTTTCATTTGTTCATTCGGGTAGCTCAAAAGAATGAAAGAGCAGTGAGTACAAGGAAAGAGGGGATGATTGCTCATCTACCCTGTAATTATGAGCAACACCACCCAGGACTGCTAGCCCATCATATTACATGACTCTCCCTATCATTAGTAGTGATCCTGTACAGAATTTATAAATGCCTTTCTCTCTGTTGTGTCTTTTGTTGCTGTTCGGAAGGTGAGTTTACATTTTTTATATATATTCAAACACTATCTCTATTATTATATGTTGAAATTCATCCCAAAATCCTATGATCACTTTATACTACAGCTATGATGGTATTTTCCACCATGGAGCTTGCTCTTATGCCACCACTTAACTCTCCTTCATAATCATAATAATAACGGGATGGTTCACTTACTCTCAGAAAAGTAGTTACAGGTATGGTAGATGTATTTGATGTATGCATAGATTCATAGGAAAATAAGAACGCAAAAGATGGGTAAAGTTAATCGACATGTAATTGTGATATTAGCATAGAGATTTTGATGGCATGTAGTCGACCATAATAACATATGTGGATATGGAAGTTTCAGAAAGTTTTATTCAGGTGCTAGTTGCAATTGTAGAGCGGCATGAGAATTTGATCAAAGGGGTTGATGGAAGCTAGAGTTAATTGCTAGCTACAAGGCTAATTCTAAAATCATCAGTGTCCAACTGATTGAAGTTTTCTGCATCGATGTGAATAATGGTGGAGGATTTTGTGGCAATATGCTACAGATCTTGTATAAGCACCCACATCATCAAGGTAGCTGCAAGATTCATGTATTATTAGCTGACCTGCTTGAACTCGTCACCCATAATATTGTAGCCAATTGATTGTGCTGTCTAAGAGCGCCAATGTCTGCAAGTACGCAAGCAGCTGAGTGATTCAATTAATAAATGTTGGTATTATCACAATATTGATATGGTCGCAATAAATTTGAGTCCAGTAAAAAAATCAATTCTCTCCAATAAGTTTTGTAGCTGCTTGGATTTTTCTGTTTTGCTGAGTATTAAAGAGCATGTTCGACAAATTAATTTGTAAGAAGCTTGAATGTCTCCAGGAAAAATCATTTCACTGAAATCAATTCAATGTGGAAGTTATAAGCGAGTCACAGAACCTGTTCGTTGATACCCTAAGGTCTTGTTTGTAAAATCAACGTAATAAGGACAGACTCATCTTATCCTTCAAATTTTCTTTCTACTAACGATTCCAACATTCAACGCCACAGCGTTCACCCAAAATCAAAAGTTTAAAAAAATAAACAACTGTGCTCTGTGCTGTCATACTGCTCACAAAACTAGTGGAATTTTTGGGAAGGAAAATTGTAATCTGAAAAGTTTCTGCGTCTCAAAACCCACATAAAAATGAACGTGACCAATGTGGTATACTCTGTAATTATAGTAATGTAAGCTGAAAGCGTAATCCTAAAAAAAGCAACAAAGCATAAGCCTGGTTATCATAGAAAGTTTTTTAATATGGCGACGGTGATTATGGCGTATAGAATCCAAGATTAGGAATGATGACTCTCGGATTCAAACTTTCTGATAGGGCAAAGATCAGACGCAATAGCATTGATACAGTTGTATGGAGATGCTACCCCAAAAACAAGGGATTCTTTCAGGGCAAAGCTGTCTTCTTGCACGTAAAAGAAAAAGATGAGAAAAATAATTAGGTATGATTACTTACAGCATGTATCCTCCGCTTCCAGGCAGATTTTGACTTCCTATAATACAAAGAAAAACTCATTAAGAAACTTTTATTTTCCATCAATAATGAGTTAGTTGAGTAACAACCACAGAAAAAGCAAGCCCAGCCGCTAGCAAACTAGCAACCAAACCAACCCACCATGTTATTATAATTTCCGTTATGATGAGTAGTTAATGAAGCTTCAACCTACACACTAATCATATGCATTGCCCACCACCACGAAGCGCTGTTGGGGGTAATGTCTGCAATGTAGTATTGGCACGGAAATATTTGCTACTAGTAGTGATCATCCCTTATACCATACCATATGCTTATAATTACAAACAAACATTTGCATAAATACTACTTAGTTAGGCAGAGGACGGTTGTTGTTTCCTGGATAATTAGAAAAGTTTTCAAAGTTGGTTATTTTCTTGATAGTACTGAAACGAAGGAGAGTATACGAAAGAAACATCAACGTGAAATGATTCCCCGTCGAGTCTCATCTAATCAAATGCTAACAAACCGTAAATATTCAAAAAGTTTATGGACGAATGAGTTATAATTGAGTTTGGTTCAATTTCCAATTTTCATTTTTTTGTTGTGCTGTCAGATACAGTTTCGTATGAAAAGCTCTTGTGAAAAATGTACAATCTTGTGTGCATACGCCAAAGAATTAGATTTACTCCGTACAAACTTCTAAATTTACGATTGCAATACACACACACACACACACATGTATTGAGCAAATGGAAATGTTTTGATGATTTTTTCTTCTCCATTTGTTGTTGAGTTTCCATTTTAATTATGTTTCACAATAATTTCAATTTGTGCAATACGGTCCCAATCAAAATTCTCCGCTTCGCTTTTTCTCTTCCAATACCTTATTTCATGTCGGTTTTAGAATTGTGATATGGAAATATGCAATGATGACACACACCATATTTAATACAAGTAGTTGACATTTTCCAACATTATTTTTCTGCCTCAGTAATCGAGTCGTTATTATAACCCAGCAGTCTTTATGTTTTGCATCCAATCACTGCTTCTTGTTAGTGTTGGTGCTATTTAGAGCGTTATTTGCATAAAAAGGAAAGTTAGTCATGTAACGAACAACGCATGTCGAAAGCTATACTTAATGGTGATAAAAATGAGTAGACAGAAAGGGGGAGGAATACAGAATGTACAGGAAGGAAACGAATATTCGAAAAGTTGAGCATTGCTTTTTGCAATATGTTCTTTCCTCCCCCTCCTTTCATTAAAGTGGCTATCGACATAAACCATCCATTTTACTGCACAATTTTCCAAAAATAAAGCCTCATAAAATGCATTATAGTAGGGATTGGACCGTAAAAATCGACAAGCTTAAGGAGGCAGTTGAGATGTTCGAAATGAACGGAGTTCCTATCCTAGCTTATTTTTATAGTGAACAAGTCTCCTATATATACTTGACGAACAGAAAGTGTGGAAAGCAATAAAGCTTTTTTGTCATAATGTGACTACAGCTAGTCGACAATATTTAGCCTTTTATATGACCAGACCATTAACCACCAAGTCAATTCCAAACCTACAGCAGCAGTGCTAACTCCATTGCATGTACTCCACTATGTTTTAACACTTACCATCGTGCACGTGCTAGAATTATCTTAATGTAGTTAAAAGGATTCATAAAATATATGAAACTCGTGTGAGATATTTTTTGTTTGCGAATGAAGCTTCAATTTATAAGCTTTTTCTGATATACCCAGCTATATATGTGGTCCAAGACTATTCCGGGAAGCGATCTAGGATAGTGCTACTTACTTTTAGTGAGACTTGAGCGTGATGTTTCCTCATAAATGCTACTACTGGGTATGGATTTCTAATTTAATCCTTTTCACAGTATTGGAGAGCTTTATAAAAATTCTGAAAATTTAGCTAATAAACCATTATAAAGTGATGTTCGTAGGAGACAATTTAGTTAAATTACATACACCTACACACCTAAACTGTCATTAAATTGTTGTCATTATTACTTTTTACTTCATTTTTGAATAAAGTCCATGTAACCATATTTTACTACATTGATGACCCTGAAAATATGCGTATTCTACATTGTAAAACTTTTATGCAAAGTAAATGTTCGTGTCAATAAATCCACTTGTAATTGAAGTGTGATTTGAACAATAAAGAGGATAAAAGCCATTCAAAATATACTTACTATTACTGCAGATCTTATAATACACTAGATAAAATGGTTTTCATTGTTTGCTTCCGCAAAGTTAAACAAACTTCAAAACATTCAATAACTGGATAAGGGAGTATAAGGGGTTTATCTACAACCCGCGTAGACAAGTAAAAATGATGGCTTTAAGTACAAACTTATTGTAATAATTTTCACTCTTTTCAATTTCTCCATCACATATATCCATGTTAGATGTAAGTTGCTGCTCATGTTTTAATTAGACAAATTCCTTATTTATCATTCCATTAGATAACGAAGCTTGAAACATTTGTTTACTTTGACGAAAATATCATTTAGTAAAGTTCATCCAAGTCAACATCACTATATGTCATACTCATAAAAATAGGAGAAAGTTGACCATGAAA
Organism: Sinodicranocentrus sp. ZH6; assembly: GCA_027743935.1. Lineage (NCBI taxonomy): Eukaryota > Metazoa > Arthropoda > Collembola > Entomobryomorpha > Entomobryidae > Sinodicranocentrus > Sinodicranocentrus sp. ZH6. Next base: position 5,420 of record JAHZNA010002422.1, read on the forward strand.
TTTGTAGATGAAGTTCTTCCGGTAAATACGCCTACTGTGTGTAATCAACAGAGAGTAACACAAGCAGACAAGGTAGAAGTTCAAATAAAATTACTTGATTAGGTTTCAGGAACTTCCATGTTTTTCTCAGCTTTCCACACAAGCTGGAAGCAATCCACACAGTTCTATTTACTTTACAGGGATCCCTTCCTCCGAAAAAAGTTATCCTGTTGAAATAAATGTTGAAGAGGGTGGACATGGACTTTATCCCAGTAAAAGAGAGCTTCGAAAGAAATCCTTATTTCCGTTCAAGTAGAAAAACAAGAAAAAGACATTTACTTTGATTTCATGACGCGATGAAATCCACGACAGTCAAGGATTCTGAGAGACGCTAGACGAACGAACCCATTGCCAATTCAATATTTACCCAAGAAGTTTTCACAGTGCTTTTGTCAACAACAAATACATCCCACCCGAAACTCCCCCTCCTGAAAAACAACTTGATTGACGCTTTGAATTTCATTGCCTTTCTTTAAAAGGATATCATATCACATATCGCCCCTACAGCTGCTTACAGCCGTCACTCTCTGTTTTGATTATCCACACACGCACGTATCATATTAACCTGCCGGATATTCCGTAATAATGTTTTGAATAGTTCGATAAAATTAAATAAGGCAGCGATTCTCCTGGGTTGAAATCCATCCTTGAAAATCAGTGTCAAAATAATAAGAGCAGCAGATGAACAAGTCCATCAAGACTGAATGCAGAGGAAAGGAATTCCTAATGCACAAACAAAAGCTTTTATCATTCTGCCTTATAATGTCTTCATACAAAGGCCACAGGAAAAGATCAGGTCCATTAATGCTGACATTTTAAAAATTGAATTTACAATGGATCCATTAACTCTACACCCCTCTATCCAATATACTAAGGTTTTGTTCGCCTATTAAAAATAAAAGCTGAAGTTTCATCTTATTTTTTCCATTTCAAATTCCAAGCTTTAACGAACCATACAAAGACAGACAAGAAAATACCTTTTAAACCCTAGTTTTTTTTCAACAGGCAGGAAATAATAGAACAAAGAATGTTTTTAAAATTTATCGTCGACTCAATAACTTCGATTATCATTTGCAAGAGAGCTTTCTCGAATTGTAAGGCAAGCAGGTATAGATCCTACAATGCACTCAGGGTAGATTTTCGTACATCCCTCAAATTGGTTTTTCTCTTTTTTCGTTTTGCAGCTGTCAGGTTCACTTGGCATGTATTGTTCCCTATTCTGATTTGATATGATTGCGTTTTTTTGTTGTTGAAATGGATCACGGATCAATCTAGTACTTACTGCCTTGATGCTGGCATTATTGTTCGGTGGAGTCCATTTCCCCTAAATGCACCCTCTTGTCAACTTATGCTTAGCATTTTTGTTGAGTAAGCTGAGTTTATTGGGGAAGCTTTTGAAAAGAAGAGAATTCAGAGATATATCCTGTTTAAATCAGAACTCTGTCTTGCTAAGAATTCTATACGGAGCTTATGGTTCCTTCAGTTCTGTGCATTATTGCTGTTTGCAAGAGAAACCCCATTATGCTTCTGTAGAAAGCATGTCATCCTCGATAAAATAAATTCACGCATTGTATGTTTGTCAATCTTGAAAAGTTTCTTGGAGTTGATTTTATCACATGAACTTCCTTTCCATCATTCTGCAGTATACGAAGAGAATCCAGTAATGGTACAATTTAAGTATCATAGTAAATCCAAAAATCCTGACTCAACAAATAAATGCCCATAAGTCAGACAACATCCAGAGAATCTTTTCTATCTGCTAATTGCTCCAGTTTTCTTGGTAAGTATTTCTGCCTAATTAGGTTGAATTGCAGAGACTTCTTTATTTCAGTTCAGACAGGCTGTGGAGAGGATTTATGTCTACAGCTTAATGTGAGTTATTTAACAGGTTAATTTAGGATAAAAACGACAAGATATTCAGTTGAAAACTGAAAAGTGAAAACACAAGTTTATTCCTGGGCTGATCAGTTCCCTCGTGTATTATGTTTTTTCTCGTAGTTTAAGCTATTTTTGTATTGTCACAGTCTCTTCATGAGCAACTTTAGTTGAAGATTGCCCCTCTTGTGCTCACATCACATATAGTTAATCCAGAAACTACATATTACGTCGTAAGAACTTCAACTATTCTCTTGTGACTGTCATTTTAGAAATACACAAAGAATTAGTTGGATTGGAATGGGTTTAATGTGTAGGAGTTCAAACCGAGTTTCTCAGCCAACATTTTCTGTTTAAAAAAAAATCCGACATTTTCTGTTTTCCTTCACAAACAAGCATTTCCAAAAATGCGAGCTGAAAAACACAGTAAAACCTTCCCGTCAACCATGTGAGCCCACTGTCGTGAGTTCGGAGGAATCGTGTAAAAGCCATTTTGTGTTCATGCAAACAAACTCGGAGCAGCCTGTCACTTGTCCTCATTTGAATAAATCACTCAACAACCAGCCACCAGCACAGCTTGTAAGTCTCGTCAAGAAATGAAATTAAGCGAACAAAATTTCGTTTCACCAATTCCATTTCATCATTCTCATGCCACACCACTTGAAAAACCAGATGCAGTTAATAGCTCCCTGGTTGAGACAAGTGCCACACACGAGGAATGTACGAAAATGTGTATCCTGATGGGGATGACGACGTTGATGTTATAAGCAAAAACGATAATTCCCCAAACATTGCTACTTGTATATACCAAGCGAAACAAGTTTCTACGAATTACACTTATATCATTCGTAATTCATGGATGAAATATATTGCTCATGGCATCATAACTCACACTCATGCTCAACGTGCCTGATTAAGATGGAAGTGAACGTCTAAATCAGAACATATTTACTTTATTACTGTTGCTCCAATCAAATCATTCATTCAAACAGATAATGACATTTTAAGGTTTAGCAGAAAAAGAGCTGTAAACATTTTTTTCTCCTGGGGAAAATGACTCAATGAGAAACCGTCGTTTCACCTACGCACATCATCTCAACAAGTCGTGATAGGTAAACTCCCTATAAATTAAAAAACCCACATTGGTGTTCCATGTCATCATCGATTTTCTCCTTGAAAAAGCAGGGTGCATTTGCACAAAGTGTGAAATCGTAGAGATTTCCATATGCCAAGCATTACGCTTTACAGAAAATGCATGATTTATAGGTCTGAAAACTCTCGTAAATAAATCAGTGACCGTCAGCTGAAAATGAAATTTGAAAAATGTATCTCTAAGCTTAAGGGGAAAGCATGAATTTTTAAAAAAAGTTGAGATGCGTTCAAACATGTAAAGCAAAAGTTGAGAGAGGGCTTGGTCGTCTACACAAATGTATACTCGTCTTCCTGAATAGATGCAAGAGAGAGAGAGGATCTAATCAATCTATCAAACATGTAAAGCAAAAGTTGAGAGAGGGCTTGGTCGTCTACACAAATGTATACTCGTCTTCCTGAATAGATGCAAGAGAGAGAGAGAGGATCTAATCAATCTGGCAGAAAGTTATATTGGAACGACGAAAAGCAAATATAAGTGGAGAAGAGCCCTTTTAAACTTGAATCACGCTAGGAGGGAAGGATATCAGGAACTTTTGCATATGCCACATATTACCACGTTGAATTTATAAAAAAACAGAGCATCGTATAAGCTGCATACTCTACTCTGTGTTTGCTGAATGCATTTTCTTCTCAAAAAAGGAGAAAATCTTCCGCGTAACTTTCTGTTTGCCCGTCATCCGGAAAAAGTTTTCACGCCTCTTGAATACGAAATCAAGGATACGATGCGTCTCTTATACGGTGGTGTGATATTAGGCTTCGCTCTCTGGTAGAGTGCGTACCGCATCAAAAACACTACGTAATATTCATCCCTCGTAATAGTGCACCATATATATGACTGGTACCGGGATACATGGTATTTCACCCCAGAAGTTGACAATAGAAGCGTGCAGTATTTCGAGAAAGTGTATGCCTTACCGGCAATGCTAAAGATTTTGGAAGTGTAAGCCCGACAAGTTGGAGGATTCTTGCTCGCTTTGGGATTGTGGATTCCTACAAAAACTTGAGAATTGTGTTGGTCGTCCATTACTTTCATGCATGACAATAGGATGCTTTCTCCCTGGAGCAATATATTTTGCCATGAAGTGAAAGTGCAAGCCCGGAAGTAGCAGGAAGGAAGCTGCTCAGCTAACTCTGAGCCCCGCCGTTTTCCTGTTTCTAAGCTTGCCTATAAATATTAAAGCTGCAGTCAGAAATCCCAACACTTTCATTTTATCACATGAGGCATTTAAAAGGATCACACTTGCTGTTTATACGTGCAATCTTACCCAGAAACCGTAACCAGTGTTGGTAGAAAATGGTGATGTGGTATGCTATCGTAGCGGATGTTTGTTTGTTTCGTTTTTCATTACCACTACGGTGTACATTGCCTCACTTGTAATAAGTATTGTACACAGGATATAATCGTTCTTCACTGAGGAAATTCCTTCGTAGAAAGCTTTACGTTTAATGTGGTAATATTGTAGGGAGAATGGGAGAAAAAATTGCTAAAAAATTCCAACTATGCGAACAACAGCTGTACTTTTTCAACACAATTGCTACTCTAGTATTCTCCGTCATGCTCATTTTTTTCACTAAAACAAGGGAAAGTTACAAAACTTAAAGTTAGAAAGACGTACTTGATTTCCTAGTTTTAGAAAAATGTTCCATTGCTGAAGATATAACTATCCTACAGTTGGCTTCTTGCTCAGTGGAAAATAAAAATTTAACCAAAGAAGATCTCATAGTTTCAAGTTTTTTTCACATTCTAAGAATTCCATTCCATATGTCCACGTCAAACTTGATTTGTATTTTTCCGTCGACGTGACGAGATGAGTTGGTAGAACTTAAATTGAATATTTTCATTCATGCATGCATAGGTGAATTTTTATCCGCTGAGATTACCTTATTTCATTTTAAAAGTGAATACACAACCATATACATCCTATTTTTTGTGTATATGATTGAAGAGAGATAGAGGCAAAGTTGCGTAAATAATCCCATTTTTGACACCCTCCTACTCCCTTGTCTTGGCACGTCAAAACTTCCAATGTGACAGCTGTATTCTCACACAAAATGAAAGAATGAGAGCGAGGAAGGAATTCCAACTATTTTTCTTCTTACAGACCAATACAACCATGCATAATGTGGGACCATGTAATGCGTGTAAACTAATCCGGTACGACCATGAATAACACTTTCCGAGAAAATAATTCTCCTCACAAATCCTCAAAACCATTCTATGACATATGCTGTGGCATACGAAAAAGAAAATAGTCGTGAATTATTTAATCAAAATCCATACTACTCCTTCTTACTTTTGACTGTGCTTGGCTCATTTATATTTTTCTATTCAAGTAAAGAACATTCGAGTGGGAAACTGAATGAATACCTAGTTTCTGAAAAAGATTTTTCTATGCTATATTCAGTCACAACCCACACTCCTCGTATCATGGTGTATAGTTCTATCGTACCTTGGGACAATCATATTTCATGCATCTCCATTTAATAATATTTCCCAGCAGAAGGGAGCCAACCAGGGAAATCAAAGTTCGGTTAGAGGAAACTCGTTTGTAACAAAACGTGCTGTGCGGAAAGAAAAGGAATGATCTGGCAATTGCACCCAGCTTGTATATCAACAGTAAACCCTGGAAAAGACTTTACTCGAGTTATATATACCTAGGAAAACTCTTCATATGATCATACTTTGGAGGCTTGACATCATTGAAAACTTCATGGAACATTTCTGACATTTAGAATGACAAGTTTCGGAAATTGGACGCATGCGGTGGGGATGTGCAGCATTTTTCCTTTTTTGGAGTAGTTGTCAATCGTCGTAATCAGAAAATCAGATAAATAAACCACAACATTTCCCCCCTACCTCACCACCACCACCTTCTGTACAATTTCTGGAAAAAGATGCATTTAATGCGCATTTCTCTAACAAGCAAAATCAAATAAGTTGGTGTGTGGGATACAATATTGTAGCTAGATTGAATGATTTTGTATTTTTCCCGTAATTTGGACTCCAGGGTATGTCCTAAATCGGTTGCGCGTTGCTGTGAAAATTGTCCCAAACAGCAATATTATATGCTGGGGCACGAACTCTTTCAATTGAGTTCGTTACTCTCTAAACTAAATGTTCCCTCAATTACGACTTTGTTCGTGAGAAATGAGTGGTATAGGGTTGAGGGTGGCAAGTTTTTTCCCCAAAAATGCTGAAATCGTAAAATTGTTGGGAAACGTAGAAATTGACGTGAGGGGATAAAATTAGCTTTTATACGCAAGATATCAAGCTATTGTTGAAAAACACTCAATTAGCCAATTGAAATAATTTAAATTTCGACATAGCTTAAAATTTCCCTTTGAAGAAAACAGGTATGATGTTATATGCAGCTAATATGTTTTAGTTTTTAGCTTGTATAGAAAATTGAATAATGACGACGTCACAATTTAAAAATTCCAGCTAATCTAACTTACTAGATACAATTTAACCAAACTCAAGTATAGCTTCCCATTTAGTTGGGTTCGTCTTCGCAGTACATGGTACGAGAGGTGAGGATTACACTTCGGTGTACACGGGTTCGAATCTTGGAGAAGGTTATGGTACATAGTGAGGGATGATGACGATTATTTATTTAATCGATAATCTCCAATTGAATGTGTAGGTGGGCTGGTGGTTATCGCAAGATAACTGCCGAACTGTTAAACACCTACACTAAAACTGATATACATATTACGCCTGACCTCAACTACCTACTTCTCCATAATTTTTGCAGTAGTTTGAAGTTTTGTTTTTCTATGGCTCCTTACGTAAGCTAATTTTAAATATTTTACCGAGTTCATTCTAATCATTTAAATGTAGAATACCAGAAATGAATAAAAATCATTCTCACAGAGATCAATACATGAAAATCCGTTAGTTTGCAGAACTAGATAAAAATCCAGCAAAGAAAAGTTTCCTGGTGTATTGATCAAAACAAATGGCATTTACTCTACACCCACCCTGGAAAAAATGGGGATGTTGGTGACAGTAGCAGACAAAAAGCAGGAAAGATTCCAGCTGGACAATTGCTGCAACACATTGAATGGAACAGTGGGAGTAAATGTCTTTCCGAAGTGAATATTACACTTTGAGACCCATAGGGTGGCCAAAGGAAATGGAAAAGAACGCGAGGATAACCATGAGGCAAATGACGATTGCCATTATGACCTCCCCGTATTTTTTCATTACTGTCATCGTATCATTCCCATCTGCACCTTGAAAATTACAATCGAGCAAGCACATGAAAAATTACAGCTTGCGCAACGATATCGATCTGTACCGTGGGAGAGGATGAAAATAATAGATGCAGCAACCTATTCATTCTCACAATTGTCAGTAAAAGCAAATATCCATTCGTATCTGCTATTGTCATTTTTTAAAATGCACTTTCTATTTCCAAATACAAAAAGAATGAAACCTTTGTACGGATTGCTAATATTAACGAAAGCTAATGCTGGTTTATGTGGTTAGCCTGTGGTAAATAGAAGACGCTGATGGCATTTTAGTGTAAAGCTGTATAAGAGGAAAATTTGTGCATATAAAATACAGAAAAAGGTTTTTGAATGTGAATCTTTGTCAAAAATTTTATCACATAATAGCACGGTATAACCCTACTCATATAAAGTAGTAAAGCAATATTGTATTAAATCAACATTAAAGGTACATACCATATAAGTTATTCTATGTAAGGCAGTTAATGGTTCCCCTCTACATTCATAAATGATAATGCTCCTCGACTACACACACACTGCTTGATATATTACATAATATTCTATTCAATTCAGATTCACAATATGAGTCACTTCCATAAACCTTTTACCGTACATTAACAAAAGTTGCTGCCTTCCACGCCTTCTTGCAAGGGACTTAATGTTAGAGAAGGTGTGAATCGGACACTAGAAAATAAATGATGATAAGAAATATATAGTTAATAGTGAACCTTTGTCCTCTATAGATGCAGAACTTGAACCAAAATGTATAAACTTTCTCCAATTATTTTATGGCGAGGGTAAGGAAGTGCGTAGTTTTAGTTTTAAAAACACATAACAAGAACAGAAACACTTTCTTTTGCAGAAAGTTCTCAGTCTCAGTAATAACGAGCAAAGTTTGCTTGTTACTAAATTGGTAAAAAATTGTGTGTAAGCAGGATTCTTCCTTTAAAAAATTAATGATCACTAAATATTTCTTAATATACTTCTCCTATGTACGCCTTTCTTGGTCACAAAAATAGATGTAGAATACCAAAGTGCATTGTAAGGATTACTAGCAGAAAATATATTCTGGAATGGTCATTCCTTGATATAACCCTACCCCTACAAAACGTACAAAACTTCAATTAACGAAAGGTTTTGGAGAGTAGACTCCCTTTTAATAGTAAGATTTTCTTTCGCTTCCTGGCCTGGACTTCTCCACTACGAATCATGTATGAATCTCAACCTTTAGACAACACGTCATCACAAAAACTAACAAATGGGCGTGTCTTTCATACCTACCATTTGACAGATACTGTAATGACGAACATTGGTTTACAGCGTGGACCTACACACTGACATTAAAAATAATATAGGTAATATAAGGTTTGAAATGGGTGTCTGTTTTGTGTAACGACCCGCTCAACAGGGTAACAGGAGCGGATGTGTCTGATCAGGAATATGACAAATGCCTTTTTTGCGTGAGTCCAGTAAATTAGAAATGTACTTAGATACACGATTTTTTGCTTTCTGTCCTTTATGGAAGCCATGATTAGATGAAAAAGACTGTTTCAGGTAAGCTAATGAGCAGTCATAGTTGCTCTGTGGAATCATGCATGTTATCAGCATTGCCCAACGACTCCCTGATGAACACGCAGTTGGGCAACGTGTGGATAAAAAAAGTGTCTCCAGTTAGTTATGTACAGTGAGGGATATGGCATGCTGTGTAAAAAATACAGTTGTTCATGTCTGCCAGTATACCTGTGTACCCAAAACAAAAAAAAATAGTCTGAAGGGAGGAAGTTTGCTTGACGAAGTTTTTCTTTTTCTGGGCTAAACCAAACTCAGCAAATCCTTCCGAGTTTGATGTTGAAAAAGAATTTAGGAACCCCATCAAACCTCCGAAAGAAATATTTATGCCGTGAGTAAAATGAAATCTTTCCGTTTCCTACTTCTCTTTACGAGTGTGTGTTGACGATTGTAGTTTTTACATAATGATTAGCATTCAAGAGTCTTTATGATTTGACGGATTTAATTATCTCATGCCTACATATGGTTTACAACCGCCCAGTCTCGTTTGTCTACATATATTCACAAACATAACTCATTTGTGATTTAATTTAAATGATAAATTTATATGCTACAATAGAACGAGATGGTTGTCAGCAGAAGCATCAGTTTGCAAATTCCTTTTATTTTAATTCAACTTGAATGTAGAATAGATGCTCACCAACATTTAATAACATTCCTTTATGTTACATGCACCATTCAACCCTAAACTGATATCGTCACAATGCAAAAGAGACACAAAAGGGTGGCTGTATATCAGCCATGAAGTAATCAGAATCAATTATTTTTGATAAGGAAAATTTGTAAGTGGAAAGGAAAAGAATAGTGTCTTTCATCAAACAACCACACATACGAACAAGTTCATATTTTCATATCACTGACAACTTGACTCTCTTCTTTTCTATACTCATTAAGAAAGCAACAACAAAATAATTGAGAGAAAATTGAGTTTATTGCCAACTTCTCTGGGAGCCCACTTAAGTGACTTGTCTGCAGCCACAATAAAGCTTTTAGCTGGTGGTTCCAGCAAATGTTAGTATTAAAAAACGTCATCAGAACTGAAGACAGTAACACAACGTCTAACAAATCGTGCCATTACTAAACTTTTGATGATGGGAGAGGGGAAATAATAATTGATTTGGTGAACGTATCATAAAAATGACAGCATGAAATTGCTCAACAAATTTATCAAACATGATTTGATTTAACCTTAACTTTAGCAGAGTACAAGACCACCCAAACTTATACTCGCGGAGTATGTACATCCCTTAATGTTTATCAGCTCGCAAAGGGTTTGAGCGAGCTTATGAAATCGTCTGCGCCGTCTGTGTG
>JAHZNA010002423.1:0-13062 GCA_027743935.1 Sinodicranocentrus sp. ZH6
AATCTCAACAATTTATTTAACCACCCACACTCTCAAGCAAGTTCATAGAAAGCCGTAGTCAAACCGTTGCATAGATAACGTCACAGATGCGTTCATTTGACCACGAGCCTTTCAGTGCATAGGAAAATTAGTTATAAAAATTCAATCAATTTTCATCGATTTTTGAAATCGTTTATATATATAACACCGAGTTTTATTTATTTATTAATATTTTTCCAACGCTATTGATGGGCTTCGAGCCATATTGTGATGTTTTTTAAACAGTAAGGTTAAAACTTGACCAGCTTTGCTGCTTAAACTTTTCACGGTAACTTTTTCGTTAATTGTTTCAGTACAATTAGAAAAATATCGCGTAATTTAGTTTTTAAACAAAATATATTCTCAAAAACAGTTTTGTTTTCACAAAGTTTGAAAAGTTCGCAGTTTGATTGATTTTTTTGGTTACAAATAGAATCGAGAGTGTGTTGGAATCTACAAAGCCTACTGCACTCACACTTTTCTTGCTCACAATGTTTTAGATTTGGTAATTTAACACGGGACATAAAAACTTTCGCACCATTAAATCATTCAGTTTTAGTTGATCTTTAGAAAACTTAATACAATACTTCCAGAGGATTGAAATTGTTTTAAAGAATATCTAACACAGTTCCCATGTCTTGAAAAAAACTGCTGCTACTCAGGTCCATAAGTCATATACTCTAAACCAAAACTATCAAAGCATTCGATATATTTCTGATTTTTGGATTTAAAAACTGCAAGCCAGTGATAACCTGATAAATCACTGTTTTTTGAATAGATGATGATTAAAAGTGATGATGTGTCTTTTAAGTTCGTCTTTAGCACTAACGTATGGATGTACTCTTTTAATCAAGTAGGACTGGACATTTCTGTAGTAGTAATTTAATCAAATCAAGTTATTTATTGAAAAGATTATTTTAGTATTGAGTTTATAAAATTTGATTTTCATATACCACTTACCAATTTGCAATATCTTTAAATACGTCCAACACAGTCATTGTAGTTCCTTTCAGTTAGTGTTTTATTTTATTTTTTAAAGAAATATTTAGGTATATTTTACCAGTTACTTTGGGTGCTTTTCTTTGCAGTTAAAGACGGTATCCACAAATGAAGCACAAAGTTTAAAGTAATGTTAAAGCATTTGATTTTGATTAAATGTGATGTTGTAAAAGGGTAATTTAATTTGAGTATTATTCTTCATGTAGTACTTTTGTTAGCTATCTAGAGTTTAGAGAGTTATCCAGTCATAAGTAGGTTGTATAAGATTGAAATGAATATCCATTTTCTACATGTTTTTCTGAAGCATTGGACAAAGACGTACGTCGTTAAGTAAATTATGATAGTATTACTGCGTCTTACACATTCTTCCCTGGAACTCTAGTTTCAAATTTAAAGATGCCTACTTTGAGCTTTGATCAATGAAGATCTCATTTACTATATATTATATTTTAGTCTACTGATGTCACATGCATAAGTCGTCCAATATCACGTTCTTTTAGTGTGTGCAAGAAAATTACAGAGCTTATTTTTTGATTTATATGCAACAAGGGCAAGAGAGTAGGACATCCAGCATCTCTTCTCGTTTCTTTCTTATTCCTTAATATAAAGTCCTCGGAGAATGAAGTGTTTCTCAGTGTAGACTGTGACATTGAACGCAGTTAACTTCTTTTAAAAAGTTATAACATAAAAAATTCATAAAACGAGTTACTACGTCCAAGTTAGTTAGGTAAAACCAAGTCGAAGTTTTTGAAGTGAAAAATAATGGGGAAACGTAAGTATACTCGTAAAACATTCAAATATTAATACTATAAAATACAAATAACCATAACTAATTTTTCGTGTACATTTTGTTGTTGTTCCTAATAGGTAAAGCAGAGACACAGCTAGTTGAAAATGCAACGTGAACAGTTGAAGAAGCTCCAAAAAGGATTTTGGAGTACAAGGAAGCTAAGAAATTTCTCCTGTCGCAAGGGATTCATCCAGATTTAGAATCAGGTTGGTTTTTGTTTAGTTTTGAGGTAAATGTTAAATTAGGTTGTTTAATATACTGAATATTGACTTTTGTATTTACTTATAAATTACAAGAAAGTTAAGTGGAATCCGAAGCTGTAGATGAATCTTCCAGCGAAGAAGATACTTCATAGAAAACGACCCGGGCGAGCCGAGGATTGCAATGAAAAGCTGTAGCTTCTGGAGGAATAGGATCAATTGATAAATCCGTAAAACAAAAGCGTAAGTAAATACTTAAAATAACTTGGAAATATGAAGGAATAATTAAATTGTGATGCTCACTTGTATTTTCATAGTTTATTATTTATAATTTGATGATATATATTTTTCCAGGGAAGCCTGTTGATGTGGATGAATCTTCAGTCTCATCAAGGGATGATGAAGCTCCCATCAAAGGAGGTAAAATAGTATCAAAGAACCGACAGAAAGCAGAAGATGGAAGCCAAGCATCAACATCTACCGCTGCTTTTGAGGCTAGAAAGAAAAAGAAGGACAAGCTAAAGAAGGGTAAGCCTTCAAAACTTAAGAAGCCTGTTGTAAAAGATTATGCTCCGGCTGATGATAAAAGCAAAGACAACCAAATATTTTATGAAGCTTCTATCGGCGGAGGTTTCCATGTGAAATTAAGCAAGTGGTTGCAGAATGAAAAGTTTTACATTCAAATTCGAAAGAATGCAACTGCAGGAGCTAATTATCCTGCGGAAGATTTTGAACATTTGTCAAAGGCATTAAAAGATGCAGGAAAAGATTTTTCTGAAAGCAGAATAAATTTGAAAAAAAAATCTTGTTTTTTATCTCTTAAAAGTTTTTCAGTGGATATACATTATTCCCATAGATGTATCAAATTATTTTCAGACAACAGTTTTTTTTCATAAAGGCAAAAATTTATCTGGCAAAATACTTGTTAAGTCAAGTGCTGGAGCATCGAGTTTCGATTTATTTAGGTTTGAATACATCATATAAATTCCACCTATTGCATATAAAGCATAAAATATTTACAATCATGATTCATTACTGTTATATCCGCTTGCCCATGTTCCGTACTATATTCAAATGTCTAAGCATGAGGTTTGTGCATCGTCATGTTCACTCTTTTGTTCTTGAATGTCTTGAATGACTTAGTATGCGTGTGCCATTATAGAGTTGTCCTGTCGAGAGTCACCACGACTTGTGTAAAGCCGTGCTCTTAACTATAATATTAATAGTATAATATTAACTCTGTAAATACTCATAATTGTAGTTAATGATAAGTGTTGGTTATCAGTAGTTCACGTCAGTGTTGACCTCTCAATTATTCGCATACACCACAATTACTATTCATTTTACTGAGCAGTAGTATGTGTTTGACTATTAAACCTGGTGAAGTAGGAGTATTTGAAACCAATATTACTACTATTGTATCTCCATCAACATATTGTAGAATTGCTAATCGCAGCGGTCTTGCAGCAAATTATGGATTATTTGTTGAGGGTAGTCATATTATGCATACGTACACAGACGTATAATTTACAAACACAAAGCATACGAAAACTTTAAATTATAGGTGGTGTAGTCCATCCTGGCAACAGAAGTCCCATCAAGGTGATTATGTATAATTCGAGTGTTGAAGAGTTTATCGTATGCCATGGATTGCGCATTGCGCAAATATTTTTTTAAAAATATGTTGATGTGGCAGTTGAGGTGCTTTATGAAGTTCCGCCGGACTTTGCAACTAAACGAGAGTTTAGAATCCACGAGAAATTATGATCCAAAATAAATAACTATACTTGAAAGGCAATGTAATGAATGAAATATGACTACAATAAAAATATTACAATAAATTATAAAGTAGTCTTCCTCTGCACGCGCACACATATAAGCAATTTAATATATTTAGTTCATCTAAGCATTACATCTTGAGATGACTATATTCATTCATGAAGAAATTATAAAGTAGTCTGTCACTGCACGCCCAGAGATGGGCGGGGAACCGGTTCCCGGTACCCTAAATGAATGGGAACCAGGGAACTGGGAAATCCACTTAAGGTTATATTTATATATAGTCATATTTACGCATTTAAAATTCAAATTACATGGGAAAACTTGCTTTTAATTGAATGTATCAAAGGGATTTTATGGACTTCTCCCATAATTGTCTAAATGTTTCGAGGACACATGCAGTAGCAAGAAAATAATGGAAAACTACCACGGTTTAAGTTTTTTTACAGTTCTATAATTTTAAAAACGGTGAGTTTAAACAAACTTAATTTCAGAGAAAAGTTCACAACTTATCCATATTTCGCAAAGACAAATGTGTAGTTTTAGATTTGACACTAATAAAACCAAAACTAATCAGCATCTTCGTGTTTATAATTCTAGAACCACTTTTCATAATGATGGATGCTGGATAATGACAGAGTTTATCTCTTACCTTGATATTGGATGAAGGGGTATCAAATGGCTGAAAATAAAGATAAATTCATTGCCATCCCGAAAATGTAACTTATACGACAGAAAGTTTATTTAAACCAAGTTAAACCCGTCATTTTCTCTTCAACTATAAAACAAACAATTTAATTCTACTTAAGATTCGTCTAACTACTTTTAATTTCATGCCATTTTTCCCGAACTGTGGACAAGGAAAACTTTGTTATTGCTAGTTTATTATTGCTTGTTTGGTAAGTTTATATGGTGGAAACTATTGGTTTATTTTAAATATTACGTTTAGCTTTTCCTCAAATTACACCTTCCAAGTATTTCATTGCCACAGCAAATAAAGTAGGTTACTTCATGCCATTTTTATCTCACTAAATTTCCTACTTAAACTCACACTGAGGTAACAATGCGTGTCAGTGTTGAAGCATTTGTTGAAATTGCACAACTTAAAATGTCTCTACCTATTTTATTTTTGGTTATCAGTGTTGTGTCTTGTGTGAAGTTTGGGATCAACCTGGAAAAACATTTGGCAGAATTTCCAGATAAATTTATTTTCTATTTTTATTCCTCGTTTCATTTTATCCAAATGGAAGGAGATTTTCAGAAAATAACATTTACCAAAATAACTCGTAAAGAAGTGGCTTCTCCGATAAAGAAATTTTCCAGTTTTACTCCCATAATATTTGTTCCATTCGGAACTAATCAAGATTATATACAAAACAGATTTATAAATTTACTTTCTCACCCATCCACACTTATTTTCTATATATATGAGTCCAATCTCAAAAAACCTTCCAACGACTGGAAATTCGGACAATTTCCTGCTCTCCAATTTTTTCTCAATTTAAACTATTTCATCCCCCGGATAACCCTATCCTGCAATTATTACTGTATTCCACCGAAATCCTTGTCATTGTCCTCGATTTTCCTCGACGTTATGAAATTTCACAAGGAAAATTTCTACAATGCAAACACAAGGGAAATCACTTTAGGCGTATCATCTTTTTGTGGAAGGAATCCTCTAGTTCGACAGAATCATTGGAGACATATAATACGCAAAAGATCTGACTGCGATATGTTGTCAATGGTTCCTGTAGCTTTAGCTGCGGTGCATAATTTCACTATTCGAATTGTACCCTTAAAAAATAGGGATTTTCGAAACCAATTCTTTTGGGGATATGCTTTCATACATTCAAATACTATGAAAACTTACACATTTACTCTACTCTTTTTCTGCAAATATAACGCTTTTCAAGCATTGTATTGTTTTGAGCCGGGACAACAGGAAGTGTCCGTGGATCACATTTATTCGGTGTGGATGGAACCATTCAAAATCGACGTTTGGCTATTTTTCATCATGCTAATTTTTATCGTGGCTGGCATATCAACAATTGCTAGTTGGGACAAAGCTTCGTTTAAATTGTTTTTAGAGGAAATTCTTGTCACATTTATATTGGCTGTGAGGGAGCCCTCTGTGATAGCCAAATCCAGGTCTAGATTTTTCATATCACTAGCTTTCACTGGTCTCATGCTCTGGTCCATTTATGAGAACAAGATAACCAGCCTGACCACCGTGCCTGTGGAAATCAAGACTGTTGGTAATTTCCAAGAATTAATTCTCAATGGATACAAAATTTGCTGGGATTATGACTCCGACAAGATGAGACCAGAAGAGAGATTCAAATGGGACTTTAATCAATCTGGGATTCTACATAAAATCAATGAGACCTTTACCAATTGTTCGGACAGTTTAATGGAAATTCTGGAAAATACCAAAGGAGCTAAACACGCTTGTCTCATAGATGACCAATTTGTCAAATCCGGAACCTGGGTTGCAAGGGTGGCTGAAATGAAACGTAAAATGAAGCTCGAAAAAAGAATTAACTGTGCATTGATCCCGCAACGCCTTGATTACACCATTAATTTTTATTACTTTAATTTAATTAATGGCCACTGGGTGAGGAAAACATTGAGAGGAATATGGGAATTCGGATTTGAGCGGAAATGGACAAGGCGGAAAACACGGGATATAACTGTCATAAGAAGGAATGAGAAATTCAATGAAGGACCGGATGTCATCAATTTGAATAAATTACTTGTTATATTTTATTGTTTTTTATTTATGCTGGCGCTCTCCGGAGGAGTACTTATAATTGAGAAAGTTACATTAACCAAGTTCTATGTTAGATATATGTACATTTTAATGGGAAAGTTGAGGTATTGGTGGATATGCATTGGAGTGAAGTTAAAAATAGGTGGCGAGCTAGCTAAAATGACGAAATGGATGAAAAATATGTAAAATAGTATATACAAGGGAAATATTTGCACGTACAAATCTCTGCTTTTAGCGATAAAAACACGCATAAACCATATTTCTTTAGCTTTTTATCAAACATAATAAGGCAAAACTGTTGATGTGCAATGAATACATAAAAATGTAAGAAACATTAATATAACAAACACTTAACGCATTAGAGTATTTTTTCCACTTGAATGCATTCCACATAATAATCGAAAGTTGTTTTAAAAATTCTACGAGGTCTGAGGTGCCCTGACTTTGGCTATTAGTGAGCCTGTTTGAATCTTTTATGGGTAAAAATCTTTTTCCTAGTTGATTTTCTAATTGTCATGCTACCACATGATTGGTTCTGAACCAGTTAAGTATTTTGGTTTGAGGATATGGAGAGTCGATTCGTTTATATATTAATCGATTTGAAGGTTTTAGGAGAATCGTGCAAAAGACGGACACTTTTAAAACACACTGATTCCACTTTCTCGAATGATTAATGGGGATGAGTGTATGTAAAAATAAATATTCTACTCTTGAACTGCATCCACTTATAAATCAACATAATTTAAAATATCAAATAACTAATTGAATAATTTCTGAACATGGACATCAAAAACATTCAAAATCTAGTTTTTGATCCTATGATTTAATCTTTTAAGTGTGATTATCGCGTATTTTTAGTGCTATAAATACCAAAAGGTTAGTGCCCTAATATTCCTCACAGATGCAAAAACAGACGAAGTCAAACTCTTATGAAGAAGCTAATATTATTATTTCGAAATCTTCTAAAGGTTCTATTCTAAAATTGTTCTACTAGTGATTAAATGCATGAAATATTGCATGCATACAAGGACTTTGGGTATCATCGTGTTTACTGCATACATAATTGTAATTATGCATTTGAAATTCAAAGAACAGGAAAATGGTTCAATTAAATGCATCAAATGGATTTTATGGATTTCCTTCATAATTATCGAAATGTTTCGAGGACACATAATAGCTGGAAAATTATGCAAAACTACCACAGTTTAAAGTTTTTTACAGTTCTTTAATTTTCACAAGGTGTGAGTTTAAATATAAAAAAATAATTTCAGAAGAAAGTTCTCAACTAATATTTTGTCGAGACTAATGAGTAGTGTTGCAACTATTCAAACCAAAACTTAACCAGCATCTTCGTGTTTATAATTCCAGAACCATTTTTCATAATGATGGATGCTGGATAATTATCTCTTACCTTGATATTTGATGAAGGGGTAGCCAATGGTGGAAAACAAAGATAAATTCTAAAGACATCCTGAAAAAGTCATTTAGCCGAAAGAAAGTTTCTTTAAAAAAGTTGAAACTGTCAGTTTCTTCTTCAACCATAAAAACAAACAATTTAATTCTACCCAAGATAAGTCTAACCACTTTTAATGACATGACATTTTTCGAACAAGGAGGACTTTGTTATTGCTACTTTATTTTCCCATAATTTCTTTTTTGTGAATTTATATGGTGCAAGCTATTGATTTATTTTAAATTATACCTTCAACTTTTCCTCAAATTACACCCTTAAAGTTTTTCATTGCCTTAGCAAATGAAGTAGGAAATTTCTTGTTCGTCATTTCCGCCTCACTAAATTTTCTATTTAAACTCACACTGAGGTAACAGTACGTGTCAGTGTTAAAGTCTTGGTTGAATCTTACATCTTAAAATGTCTCTACTTACCTTATTTTTGGTTATCAGTGTTGTGTCTTTCGTAAAGTGTGTCATCAACTTGGAAAAACATTTGGTAGAATTTCCAGATAAATTTACTTTCTATTTTTATTCCTCACTTCATTATGTAGATACGGAGGGATACTTTCAGAAAGTAGTAATTACCAACATTACTCGTAAAGAAGTGGCTCCACCGGTAAAGAAATTTTCTAGTTCTACTCCCATAATATTTGTTCCATTCGGAACCAATCAAGATTACATACAAGACACATTTATAAATTTACTGTCGCACCCATCAACCCTTGTATTTTTTATGATAAAAAATCTTCCAAATCCTCAAAAGCCTTCTAATAACTGGAACTTTAGACAGTTTCCTGCTCTCCAATTTATTCTCAATTTGAACTCTCCCATCCCCAGGATAACCATATTCTGCAGTAATTACTGCATTCCGCCAAAATCATTGATGACATTGCCATCGATTTTCCACGACGTTATGGAATTCCACAAGAATAACTTTCACAACGCTAACGCCAGGAGGATCACCTTCAGTGTTGCAAATTTTTGTGGAAAGGGCCTTGTTAAACAATATCATTGGACAAGACTAATCCACAAAAGATCTGACTGTGATATTTTGTCCATGATCCCAGTAGCTTTAGCTGATGTGCATAACTTTACGATTAGAATTGTACCTATGACAAACCGCGACTTTCGAAACCAGTTCTTTGATGGATATACTACATTATCTGCAAAGAATTTGAAACCGTACCAGTTTACTTTTTTCTATTTCTATAAATATTTAGCTCATCAGCTAATCTACTGTTTTGAGTCGGGACAACAGGAACTGTCCCTTGGTCACACTAATTCAGTTTGGATGAGATCCTTTTCGAATTGACGTTTGGCTATTTTTCATCATGCTAATTTTTATTGTGGCTAGCATATCAACCATTGCTAGAGGGGATAAGGCTTCGTTTAAATTGTTTTTGGAGGAAATTCTGGTCACACTTATGTTGGCTGTGAGGGAGCCCTCTTTGATAGCCAAATCCAGATCTAGATTTTTCATATCACTAGCTTTCACCGGTCTCATGCTCTGGTCCATTTATGAGAACAAGATAACCAGCCTAACCACCGTGCCTGTGGAAATCGAGACCTTTCAGAATCTCAAGGAGTTGATTCTCAACGGATACAAAATTTGTTGGGATTATGAAGCCGACAGGATGAGTCCAGAAGTGAAATTCAGATGGGATTTTAGTCAGTCTGGCATTTCAAATAAGATCAATGAGAGCTTTACCAATTGTTCGGATACTTTTGGGGAAATTATGGAAAACACAGAAGGAGCTAAACATGCTGGCATAATAGAAGACCAAGTTGCCAAATCTGGAACTTGGGTTGCATGGGTTGCTGATATCAAGCGTATAAAGAAATTGGACAAAAGAATTAACTGTGCAGTCGTCCCGCAACGCCTTGATTTCAACATTAGTTTTTATTACTTTAATTTAATTAATGGCTACTGGGTGAGGAAAACATTGAGAGGAATATGGGAATTTGGATTTGAGCGGAAATGGGTGGAGCAGAAAACTCGGGATTTAACTGTTTCTAGAAGAAAAGAGAAAGTTTCTAGAAGTGGAGGACCGGATGTAATTAATTTGAATAAACTACTTTTTATCTTTTACTGCTTTCTATTTATGCTTGGGCTCTCCGGAGGAGTACTTATCATAGAGAGAGTTATCTTAATCAAGTTCTATGTTAGATATATGTACATTTTAATGGGAAAGTTGCAATATTTGTATGTTTGTTTTGGTTCGATACTAAATATTGGTGGCGAGTGAGCCAATGACAAATATTCAAAATCATATCTAGAAGCGAAATAATCTCAAGTATAAATTTCTGCTTTCCACGTTAAAAAATGTAATGAATTTTTTTGCTTAGCTTAAGTTCAAACATAATAAAGCTTAAATCAGACATTTTAGGCTATAATAGGTTGCTTTTAATTTATATCCCGAGCTTTTGTTCAGTCCACTCTGAACATTTTCAAGAGAACAATGTAAACAACAATAAAGCTTGTTATAATGTAAGAAACGGTTCCACGTCCTTTGCCCGACTAAATTTACCCGACCACTTTTATCCCGACCACAACTGCCCGACTTTCAAATTGCCAGACTTACAACTTTCCCGAACAACATATTTCCAGAGCGTATTATGCCAGAGTACGAAAATTGCCCGATGCGATTCGTCTGAAAGCTGTGGCCGAAGATTTTGAAAACCGAAGTTTAGACGAGTATTTTAGGGGAATTGCAGTAAATATTGCACTTGGTTTGTAATATTTGCATTAAAATATTTCAGAATATTGTATGTAATACTTTGATAAATTGTAAATTAATGTAATAAAGATGTGGGATGATAATTACAAAAGTAATGGGAGGAAATGTAGTTATCCTGTTTTAAGTCCACTTTGTTGGGTATACATTGTCTTTGGTAATTTTAATTGTGGAAGGGATAGTCTACAAACTTGCACTATAATAAAAATGAATAAATAAATTTATAAAGGGAAAAAATTTCAGAAAGTTGTTTGAATTTGTTTTTGATGAGAGAAATATGAATCCGATGATATCTATTTGGCATTCTTAATGTTTTCAAGTTACATGATTAAATGAAAATTTGCTTGCTCTAGTTAGAAGATGAATGAGACAAGCATAACATGTAGGAAGGATTGTCATTGTATACATGCATAGTTTAATTGCGTAGTACATATTTAAACAAGGGTATATCCAAGTGTTTTAGTTCCATTTTGTTAGAAAATATTTTTTGCAGTAGTAAAACATTGGAGATAATTAAATCTGATAACCCTTCATGTAGATAGCTGGATAAAACCTTCGAGAAAGTACAATTTTTACAAAGTAAGCTTCATATGGAAATGAAATAATTGTACTTAATTTCAATTTCATGGAATAAGTTCACATTTCGGCTTCAGGGATTTCCCATAAAGTAATATAAAAGATAATATTTTAATGGAAACATAGCAAGTCTGAAGGTTAGCAGAGATGCATGAATGGATAATACATAGAAGACGAAATTTAATTCAGAGAAACTCAAGAGCAGGATGATGACAACAGCTTATCTTCTTTCAGGAGACTTGTCTTCTAAAATTATGTTATGGAACATAATTTTGTCAATGTAAAGAACACTTCCCAATCCTGATATTTGTTTAATTCACTATTGTGTGTTGAACGGAAGAAGTTGAAAATGCTTGTCTCCACAAACATAATTTCTGCCCTTTGTCCCATCCTTCATGTTACGACATGGATACCCCTTTTGTAACTCCGTTATCCATATAACATATTCCAGGATTCTAAGTTCTCCAAAATGGAAGCCAATCCTTTTTTCAGGAAGCACTGGATAGTTCCCTTTCTTGTGAGCCTTCTAGCTGCAGGATTTCTTTTGACTCCAGTCATCTTGCAGACAGAAGGGGTTCCGAAATTTGCGAAAATTTTGAAATCCAGCTGGGCAAGCCTGTTCCTTACGACAAGCTACTATATATGGTTTCAGCGGTGGAATCATGACAAATTTTCGAAAATCATTGGCGAGCTTATCAAATTCGAATTACAATACCTGGCAACAGATTCAGGTATTTTAGACAAGAAAAATATTTTTTATTTCTTGCTAATTTTTTGTTTCCTTTCCAGAGCGAGAATTCTGGAGAGGAAATTTGGAATCTAGGATTGTTGTATTTTGCAGCAAAGCCTTTTACATCTTCACCCTCCTTCACAGCGCGAATGGGTCTCTAGCTTCTGGAATTTTTGTAGAAATCCCAACCAACGTGGCTCCCCCATTTCTTCTCCAGTATGACTCCCAGGGCTCGTTGATACAAGAAATTTGTCGTAGGGTTTGTATGACATGGTGGAACTATATTGCGTACACGTTTATCGGAAATTTTGCAGGAATGTCAGCAATTCTTCATCTTCTCGTCACCTCTTTTTGCTTAAGGGCAACTTTAGTCTCATTCTCCCGAACTGTCTCATGTCCTGGAACGGTATTAACTTTTGATAAGGTTGTTCGTACTGCAAAGATTTACAGAGAAATCCAGCTCATCGGCTTGTCCTACAATGACACTCATAGGGAGACCCTCATTGTCATGACGGCGACAATTTTCTGCTCTTCGGTGATGCTCACTAGCGCCTTTTACGCTGTCATTGGTACTTCCAGCACCGGCACCGTGATAACTTTAGTCTTTTATGGACTTTAAGCTTTAGTTTGCTCCAAAAGTAGGAGGGTCTCTAGCTCCCAGGAAATGTCAAGGGTCAATTTATGGAGTCAGAAATGCAATTAATTTCTCATTAATTTTTTACGACAGGGATGCAGTTAGTTCAAATGAGAAGCATTCTAGTTTAGTATTGAGTAAAAAGTGATTAGTATACCCTTTCCATTAATAAATTCATAATGCTGATCAGAAGCGGTACAAAGTCAGCGTTTTTCCTGTTTTCCTTTTCGTACCAGGTGTCGCCTTTAAAAAATCGTTAAAAAGACGCGTTGAAGGAATCATGAAATTGAATTTGTTCTGCATGCAACCGGTCTATGTAAATGTACTCTTTTGACAGACATATAATTACGAATTTGTGACAGCATTACTAAAATCACAG
>JAHZNA010002424.1:0-14359 GCA_027743935.1 Sinodicranocentrus sp. ZH6
CATATCTATTTCAGTCTTCATTTGTGACGCAAGCTCTTTTCTTGACCTTTTCGTTTCCAGAACTTTTCAGGCGTTTTCATTACATCGAAGACATAAAATAATTTGTTATTTGCCAACTAACTGAAACGAAAACTGTGAAGTACATTTTTTCTGCAAAAATTGTAATACAATTCAGGCTTCCCGAGGTAGTATTGTTAATATCTTATGTTTCCTGAATGCTATATAATTTGAAAAGGAGATGATTCTGTGTAAATTCAGAAGAATTCAACAAAGTAGATCCAACTCCTTATTGATAAATCCTTATTGAGTGGGTCACGATTTCCCCTCCTCCCCCACCCAATATGCACATCATAAATGCTATAAGAAACCAAACCGTGATCATCGCCATTGTCATGAAAGAATGTAGTGTGCAATCCAATTATTGCCATGTACTTACTCATCTCCACTTGAGTAAACAAAAATCAGACAAAGATAATTATTAAAGGAGACAAGAAAAGATTTTTATTTGTTTCTCGGAGGCATTCTACCTTATGATGAGGGGAATGAAGAATAGAGCTAAACACACAACTCCACATTCTTTGTGCATGCATTCATTAATCTCGTCTTTTTGAATTCGGTCTTTTTCTTTGGAAAGAGTAGCAAGTTTAAATTTAAATATGAAAAAGGATGGCAAAGGGGAAGAAGAAGACTGCAATGATATGATCGCGGTGGAGGAGAGATAAAAAAGAGAGAATATCTGTGGGACAGGAGCACACACGGTGTGATGCATGCAAAGACTTTGCCGAATGATGAAGATTAGTCGAGCCATTATAAAACGGTATGTGCACCCTGGCTGTTTGGCGTATAATGGTCTGTATGATTGCCAGGGATGATAAGTGTCGTATATGGAGGAGTCACATCATCCACTACTAATCCACCATCTAAAGCTGGAATGAAAACTCTATGAGATATCACAACAAGAAAAAATTCTTTTGCGATTAAATAAAGAATAAATTTTTCAAAAACGACTATCTTCTCTCCCTATTACCCACAAGAGTTCTCTCACTCATTTCAACTAGCTTGATCGTTTTTAAAAGGAACCTTTTCCGAATTAGTCTATGAAAGCATTAAAAATTGGAAAATATAAAAGTTCGAAAAGAGATATTTGCAGCTAACAAAATATAAGTTGCTGAGTTGCTTTTTTTGCTTCTAGCGCATGAAATGACAAAGGTAGGGAGCTGAGAAGATGAAAAAAGTTAAGAGAAAGACCAGGGTGATGTGAAAAAATGAAAATATTCTCGAGTTGGTATGTGAGGATGGTAAGATTTGGAAAAAAATGAAGGAAGGCGGAGACTGTGAAGTGAGAGTTTGGAGATCAGCTTGCGGAGGGTTTGGTTCCTTTCAAAACGACAGCAAACAGGCTTCTTGAGATTTTCTCGTATATGCATGCATGCATTGAACCACCAAAGCAGAAAAATACACACGAGATGCGAGCTAGATAATACGAGTATACGGAACGGAGCAGTTCAGTGCAGCAGTAAACCAGAAAAGTATGCATGCGTGTGAGAGGACTGGATAGAACTTTTTGTTGGAGTAGAGAAATGGTAAATGCGAAACTGACTCATATTGTTAGTCTAGAGGGTATCTAGATTTACATGAGACTTTTTTTTGTAGGAGGTGGATCCTCTAATCCACTTACACGCGTTGAGTTTAATATGTATCGTGCAGCTTGTGGTAAAATGCGAGAAAGCTGTAGGAATAGGTATGTTTGAGGATTATAAATATGAAACTGGATCTTGAAGTGATCTTGCTCTCGCTTAGTTTTGAACTTATCATTAAAATGCTAGTATGTGTTGGAATAAATACATTTCGCGTAGAGAATTAAAGTAACAGTCAGGATGGAGAATGGCATTGCAGCTGCTATACACAGTTTGAAGTGTAATAATAAGCTCAGTCAGAAAATTATGTGATGGGATCAGCGATTTATTTCTGTTCTATGCGCCATTTCAGTTTACACCTTTAAGATACATAATTATGTGTAATGTACATGTACTTTTCCCTCTATATTCGTGTTTTTGAGTAGGCATGCACAAATCTATAATGCATAATGTGATCCTTTACTTCTAATTTATTGCTTGTATCGACAAATAAATTGGCTTGTAAAATTCTTGTACTCGACGAAATACACTTTGCTTTGTTTAGGGATTTTTTGAATGAAAACTAGATTTTGTATGCAGTTTGAATTAAGTTAACTGTAATTTAAAGGGAAAAAGCGTTAATCCAAGAAACAATGAATAATAATAGGTATATCTAATTTCCTGTATATTATAAATTTGTGAAAGTCTCTTTATAAAAGTTTTGAAAATAATGTTTCAATTTTAGTAATTCCTAGTTTTCTTTTCCAAAATATTCCTACTTGCTCGTACTTCTTGATTCTTGAGTTTTTTAAAGTGTATTAGGAGACGATCCCGGGTGGAGAGTAAGGAGGAACAAACAGTGGTTGCCTGGCCTTGCCTGCCTTATTCCTGTAAAATTTAAAATCCATTCCATCCTTCATTCAACTCCTGTTTTTTGTCTTCCTTATGCATGCTTACACATAAAAGACATAAATTCTCTCTTTTTCACATCCCAACCCAATGTGATTCATTCAAATTGCGTGCAATACATGTGTACAGATCTCTCTCGGCTATCTTCTTCTGCTTTTCCCGTTTTCGTTCTGCTGATGTGGTTCTCGGTGCAGCAGCAAAAGCGAGTAAAGTGTTTTATGTTTTACACATGTTGAATGTGATCATAAAGCATAATACATAATGTAAAATGTATGGCAAGATGAAGCCAACGAAAAAGAAGGCATAGCTTTCCTTTTTTCTGTAAAGCCTGCTAAACCCTAAACCCAAGTAAAGTGACTTACTCAAACCATGAAAAGTCAAAGCAGCGGTCTGCTCTGCACATTAAATGAAGAATAGAATTATATAATCGGCATCTCCTCTTCATCATCATCGTTTGGCTATTTGTTATTGTACTGCTCACTCGCACACCACACACACACTTACTCATGCTGCGTATTTCTCGTAGTTGTATATTTTCCGAGATTTTCTTTATGAAGAAGTAGACGCTGAGTATAAGTAGATGAAACACAGTCGAGCAGTTAAAGTAGAAGAGGGAAAGAGCGCATTTGGGATTGAGCGACGAGTGCAAGAGCGAAGCGACTTTTTCATCTCTTTCCTCATTTCTCCCAAGACGTCCATCCAGCCTTATCCTCTGACATAATCCACCTCATTAACTACAGTCTAGTCGTGAAATTAAATTTGCCAATTTATAAAAAGCATCTCGGCTTTATGAAAAAAGGTATATAGACTCGGAAAGTGTTCATGTGTGAAGAGTGCGGAGGAACGGAATTTTTCTCTGTGAGATTGTCGTTAAATAAGAGAATCTGCGGTGGGATAAGAAGAAAAAACGCGTTTGATAATCCCTTTTGCAAAAATCCTTTCGCATAACTATTCCGTTTCCCAAGTGGGGGATTATGTTTATAAGTGAATATAGTCAACTGACTTTTCGGATCTGACGATGATTACTATGTGACGCTGTCGAGGGAAAAGTGATTCATTCTTTATTTTCCGTTCTGCAAGGATCATTCTCGTGTAGTGTGAAACAACAACAATAAATATAATCAGATGAACGCATCATTTCTCATTTCTGTCTTGCGCCCTCCGCGTGTGAATCAAGACCGTCGAACGAAACGATACAAATAATAGAAGTAGTTGTGTGGGATATGGTGGATTACAGAAGGGAGTTTTTAAGTGAATCATTGGATTTCTCCGGAGAACAAATACTAAATTGCTTGTGGCGATGAATTTTTCCGCAGAATTAGCACGCTCTCTTGGTGTAATACGTTTATATCAACTGTCACATCTGTAGCTTCATTGTCAACTGTAGAATTTATCTCAACTGATCAACAAATTATAGAATCGTAAAAAGATTATAGATGAATGAAAGTGAAAGTAAGATTGGACAAGATTGGCCTTTGGACAAGAATGTGCAATCCATTGTTGATTGTATACTATTTCCAGCGTATAGCAATAACCCACATGAACTAGGCGAGAGACTTTATTTTGCTACGCCAGCTATACGACATTGTGCTTGTCTTTGTGTGAATTAAATTTAGATCTACAGTATTAATGGGTAAGTAAGATAATTATGTGTTGTTCATGCTATATTCAACATTCAACCTCCTCATATAAGAAAATATTCGGAATTAGTATTTATAATGTTGAGACAACAAAGAATTGGAACATATTCGAACAAATGGCTGTACTTTATTTGTCGCATCACTGTTCTGAATTTTTACCAGGCAATTAGCAATAAAGTCATGTCACATCGGTCAGAGTTATTAGTTAGATTGTTTGTAAGCGAATCCGCTTTCAACAGGTTTTTCAATCGATGTCTTGGAGAATGAAAGAAACCCCAGAAATATTTTTTCAAGATGTTCTGGCTTGCTCTCGGGGCAAAGAGAACGCTTCCACTAATTGCACATTTTTATAATTAACCCGCAAACAAAACAAATGACAGAGTGTACTCATTCTCTCAAGCTCCCTATATAAATCTATGTACATTTCACTTCTTCTTTACATTATTCGTCGCTGTTAAAGAAAGCATTGACTAGTGAACAGTAGCTTTATTGTTTGCAATAAAATAGTCACCACTCATCGTCAGCAGCAGAAAAAAGGAGGCAACAAGTGGATGGCAAGGCGAAGAGCTACAGGAGACATTGCATGATATAATAGTTGATATCTCTTCTCTTCTTTCTCTCTTAAAAAATACGACATGAAACGATACACTTTCATTTTTGAGTATTACATGTATGATGTTGTACTCGTGCATTTAAAGTGTTTCTGGGTGGATCTCTTGGGCTGGTAATCAAACGCCAAGAATCGTAACGGTTCATCACACTTGAATACCATTTCATGATCCATTCAAAATAGTCTCGTATTGATGACAGAATGCATGGATTCATTGCGTTGGATGACTGCATTCACAAAAGATATAGTGTTAGTGGTATACACCTATCTGTATATTCAAGAACGAGGAGAATTACAGCGTTTTTCTTTCCAAGAGCTAATACAAGTTAAATATTCTTTGAAAAACAAGACAAGAAGCAAAGGGAAATGGAAAATATTGGATAATTTAATTTAGTACTCGCTTAAATAAACATTTAGGAAGAGAGAGAAATTGATATGATATTGCATTATTCAATTTGGTGCAATGCAGCGTATCACAGGAGGTAAAAATTGAGTGGTTATCAAGTCACATATCAATAGTGACCTATCGTCTTACATTTCATTCACAACTGGATATCATTTATCCAGTTTTGCAAAACAATCATTTCCACACTAAGAAATAAATTTGAACCACGGTGTACTAGCATCGACTGGTAAGTTATAATTCAAAGCTTACTATGTAGAAAGGGAAAAAATATAATTATATACTTTTACAACCAACAAACTGTTAAAATGTATTTTTCGTTGAATTGTTTCATTTTGCCCCAGAATAAAGCACGGAGGTCCTGCGTGAAAATGAGAAGAGAACATTTTGATTTGTTAAATGTTTTCTCTTGAAAGCTTAATATTTTTCTGGGTATTTAGATTTAGTTCTAGTTAAAGCAAATGTTGGGTTAGCCTAGGCGGAGACTGGTGTCGAGAAATCAAAATAGCAAACTCATAAATCCAACCGAGTTCAACGCATCAGATGTATGAGCCCGATACACCCGATGTGAAATGACCCTTCTGTTTTCTGCTTGCAATGAATTTCACATAATTCCCCCTGTCTCCTTATATTT
The DNA here is from genome assembly GCA_027743935.1 of Sinodicranocentrus sp. ZH6. NCBI lineage: Eukaryota > Metazoa > Arthropoda > Collembola > Entomobryomorpha > Entomobryidae > Sinodicranocentrus > Sinodicranocentrus sp. ZH6. Next base: position 5,813 of record JAHZNA010002424.1, read on the forward strand.
CACAATTCCACTCGAAACGGTTCAAAGGGTCCAGCTGACTTGAATAATGACTTATGTGATGCATACAACTCCTTCTTGTTTGTTGAACCGAGCGTGGCTGCAATTGAACGGGTATTTTCTTACTTCCGAGAATTCTTGCCATTCCTGAGCTTGACGAATGAGCAAAGAAAGTGGACAGTTCAGTCTCATTCTGTACCATTTTGCTTAGCCCTTTTAAAATAATATTAATGGGGAGTCAGAGAGAGAAATGTACTAGAATAAGGAGGAGAAGGTGGAGTGTATGGCATAATATTACCTGAAAGTTGAGCGTTGCGGCTTAACGAGTTCCATCTGCCCGGAACGAGCAACCGAATGAAGCACAAGGACGGAACAAGCTGATCTGTAGTCCTGTTTTCTGCTCTGCTTTTCTTGATAACGATAACTGAGGTTACGTAATAATGAAGCGCTGCGTCAACCATGTATATCTGGAATCTGGATATAGTGCATAAGTAACTTTTCCAAAAGCAGTTTAATATACTCTCACTAAGGGAAGGACAATTTGAACGACAGGAATATTGGATGAGGCGAGTCGTAACTCACCATGTCAAAAGGGCATGTCCCCACAGACCAATGTCGCTCATTAAACACAACTCTCATTCTTTAAATATTTTTTGTCTCTTGCTCTTCTATTCCCTTCCAATTTTTTTCTCCATTGAGGGCTCAGCTCAGGCTCCATGCAGCATTTATCTGTACTAAAATGGATAGATATATAAACCAACTGCTCAAGTCACACTGACACCAAAGACAAGGAATCTCTTGGCTAAATAGGCAAACAAGCCCATATTCGTCTGTCGAGTTATTTATTGGGATTCTTTAAGCACAAAATGTTAAACCATCCCCGCAAATTTACCACATACATTCTCATAAAATGTCCGCTTTAATTGCCTTCCAGCTAGTCTCTTTCTTTCACTTGATATCTTTTCGGAGTATAACTTGCTGTATATTTGTGGAAAAGCTGAATGCTGCAGTTCGGCATAATGTTGATCCAGATTACAAGCTTCGTGCGTTGTTGCTTATCTGAAAAAAGGTCTTTTGGGAATAATCATGGAGTACTTTTGGGTTGGATTTTCGATCATAAAAGTAAAAAAATAAACGAGGAGGAAGCTATAACGTCAAGTTTAGGAGTCTGGATATAACGACTGAAAATTATGATGCACTTTAAAACACATCCGCTGCCTGCAGTACACTTGATGTAATTAAGAACTTAAATGGTTTTCAGATGGGTGACGGTGACATTACAACACAACCAAGGTTTGCTTGTTTCTGTGTTGATTTGAGATTAATTGTTTATGTATAACATCTTTCGAAGAAATAATTACTTTCATCGTTGCTAATTAATAAATTATGTGTATTACTAATTTGAATTTCTAACTGAAAACTTTTGCAGTATGGACAGGTTTCATCTCAAGTAAATTTTATGAATTCTACTTTCTACTTATGATGTCAATCATAAATATTTAATGAATTTGGTCCTAAATAAGTCCATTTAATCCCTTAAAAATGATGTATAAATCATCATCATTGGATTGGTAAATGCAATGCATTAGACTTTGAAAAGAGCTTCCGTTTTATGGGGATACTCCACCTCATTTAAAGGCACTTTTATCTACGTAAGCTTTTACATTGGGAAGGGGTGATGATAGTAACAGATTCGGAGACTTGTGCGAAGGATTTGTAGTTGACTCCGACCTGTCAATCAACATGACATTGAATAGACACCCTAAGAAAGCAAGTAACGAAACAAGAAATGAATTAGTGTAATCTGTATCCTCTTCGCTTTACACGATGTTTACATATTTTAATGTGGATATTGCTCATGAACTGGGAGATTGTTTCCAAAGTGTGTGTATATATACACAATATATCTTGTGTGTAAAGTCTGTTATGAATGAATTTCCAAGTGGGATGATCTCCGAGAAAATTTAAAAAGTTTAAAATGCATCATCATCGTCCAACGTTAGGGTAAAATCTGAGGTATTGTAAGCGTATATATTTAGGGGAGAGGGAAAACACGTTGTGGGATATTTCTTCACCGACAAAATTTGTAATAGAGACGATCCACATGTCAAAGTAGGATCAAGAATGGGGAGCTGAAATGAAGACTTCAGTCTGTCTCAGACTCTCATGTTGTCCTTTCGTCAGCTCAAAAACTAAAAGAACGCATGTTTTAATATCGTCTCGTTGTCAGTCACTCGGGTGGCTGCTTACTCCTCCGAGAAAGAGAAGCATGTGAGTATTTATATTTGTGTGTGTGTGCACTGCACATCACATTCACATGTCGAACACTTCAACTCCCAATTCCAACTTTTCCAACCCTTACATTATGTAATACATATTAGATGACTGCATTCCACTTGTCAGTTCTTTCTTCACTTGAACGAAACATGATCTGTTGTGATGTCCTGTTAAACATGACTGTATTCCTGGATCCGCCGACAAACTTAAAGATATTGAGTAGGCAAAACAGGAAAATGAAAATCATAAGCTCAGTAAAATACGATCAACGTAATGAAATGTAGGTAGTAAATTAACGACGTAAAGCGTACTCTAAACGGTAGGCATCGAATATAGAATCATGCCAGAAGGAAACTGCGATCATAACGATCATTAAAGTAATGTTTATATTAGGTAATCTTAGAAAGGAAATGAATAAACATTCATTTATTCTATGTTTCGCATGCATTGTTCACCTTATTTAAATATTCAGTAAGCAAGGTAAAATATATACAACCCTTTAATCCCTTTAATAAAAATGACATTGATCTACTAGTGCACAGTTCTGTTCATTCACAATTAGTAGGGAGACCCTGTAACTAATACTAATACTAACAATAAATGCCAAAGTACATATATACATATATACCAAAGTAATTTGATTCAACGTCAAATGCTAGTTGTTCATAATAATTGTGTAGTAATACGTAATACCCTTTTCGATTACATATTACATAATCTTTGAAGCGTGTCCACTTTTTTAGTTGAGCCTGTTACCCTACCAGAGTGCGGTCCTTGTGTTCCTCTTCATTAAAGCATAAGCCCAAGTCAATCCCAAGATGTCTGAATATAGGCAAGAAACAAATACATATATTCCTCCTCCACTGCAGCCAATGCAACTACTACATGGGCGTCTGAATGTATTGTTTTTAACGTGAATCTTTGTATGTTCGTTTTTTTGTTGCCGGCTTACAATGAGCTAGCTCAACTACTGCTCTTATTTCAGTCCTTTGTCGCAACATTTTTATGACCATGCCGTAGTCTCTAATGCCAGACAATGCATTCCACTGTAATAGTTCTTAACCGTACAACTGTCAATGGCTTTATAAATGTTTCTTCATAATGTGGGGTTATGTTGCGGTCGCTTGAGACAACAATAATAATGCTCGGTAAAAAATCAAGAGCGGGGGTGTTCTCTTCTCACGTAACTATATACCCAGTGTGTTTTAACAACTCAATTTCTTTAAGCTCTCACCAAACCCATGTCTCATGTTAATGAAGCTCTTGAAGGGTCTATCTGTCCGAAAGTCAAAAGGGTCTCCAAGTGGTTTATTATTAAACATGTAACAGCATATATTTCTGCTGTGCACTCTACAACGTGGAGTGAAAAGGGAAAAAATAGTATGCGAGATTTTGTTGTAGACAAGAAAGCCGAAACGACGACAAACGATCCTATTAAAAAACAAGAAGCTAGAAGGAATGAAAGATTTGGAACATCATTATTTCTGGAATTGAACCAGAAACCTTGCAGGGTTAAGTCAGTCAGTGGAGTGCATTCCCATTGGAATTTATTGTTTATTAAGAAATTCCCAACGGATATTGGCTCATGAAATTGAAATTGAAGCGAGAACGAATGAGAAAACTTTTCGGGCACTACCACTGTCTGTCTACTGACACATTCGATCATGTATATTGCATCCTATAGCAGAAGGTATAGTATCAATTCTCGAAAGTAGCATAGCATATTTTACATTAAGCAAAATTAAAAACACATTTACATACAAGAAGCCCATTTTAAGGGAAGCCGCGAAGAAGACGGCTAGCCAGCCGGTAGGTTCATGAGAATGAGACCGTACAACGCTGGAATAAGAAATTCCCAACGGATATTGGCTCATGAAATTGAAATTGAAGCGAGAACGAATGAGAAAACTTTTCGGGCACTACCACTGTCTGTCTACAGTGTCTACTGACACATTCGATCATGTATTGTATATTGCATCCTATACCAGAAGGTATAGTATCAATTCTCGAAAGTAGCATAGCATATTTTACATTTAGCAAAATTAAAAACACATTTCCATACAAGAAGCCCATTTTAAGGGAAGCCGCGAAGAAGACGGCTAGCCAGCCGGTAGGTTCATGAGAATGAGACCGTACAACGCTGGATTGCTGAGAACGTCTTGCTGCACCTTTAACTCCTTGATTTTTTATTCAGTATGCACATCAAAAATAGCATATTAAATCTTACCACGAAACTGAAATACTTATATATTTATCTCTCTATCATCGCAAGGTTTAGCTTTTTATAGGTTGCTTGTGCATGAAAATGAATCTCCTTGTAAAAATGGATGAGTTGGATTCGTTATATGATTGATTAAAATCCGAGAAGTAGTAAATTGCAAAACTTTTAAGCACAAAACTCCTGGAAGAATTTTTAAAAAATTGAAAAATGTTGTGTAGATACCATGAAACTGGCTCTATTCTACCCGGAGCAATTGGCGGTAGCAAACCAAGAGTTACCACTCCAAAGGTTAGTTTTGTTTGATGGACTAAAATTTAAGTGGACTCCTTTTATCAGGAGAAAGTATTAATCCTGAGTTATATTTACATCACATTCAGGTCGTGTCTTACATCAAAGAACTGAAACAAAAGGACCCTGGAATATTTGCATGGGAAATAAGGGACCGTCTTCTTGCAGATGGTGTATGCGACAAATACAACGTGCCTTCAGTGTCTTCCATATCTCGTATTTTAAGGAATAAAATAGGTGGTCTTGTCACTCACCTGAGCAGCCATAGTCATCACCATCACCACAATAATCACGGCTCTCCTCCCACTTCACATCATGGAGGCAGCCAACAGAATTCACCCGTGTCCTCAACCACACATCCACCACATCACCCCTATGATACAAAGCATCATCATCCACATCACCATCATCATTCACATCATCACCATCAGGCAGCAGCAGCAGCCGCGGCTGCAGTTGCTGCCGTCGCTGCTTCCAACCCCTTGTATTCCTCTATTTATCCACCTTATTCGTCGTATGGAGCACATCATCATCATCATCATCATGGTCCAGTAAGCCAGGTTGAATGAAACCATACACAATGGATTTCCTGGACTGATTTTTCTTTTCACTCGAGTATAATTTGATTTCTTGTATTTTTATGTCCAGGGAGGAAGTATGATCAACTCTCCATCCCCCAATTCTAGTCCCATGGCTTCGATGGTTTCAATGGCATCTAAGATCGGTGGTGGTTGCGCACCAGGACTTTCTCTTGGATCTAATCCATCCTCATGTCTTCACGTAATGAGAACTAACGGATGGGCAACTGGAGCTCCTGACCTTTCTTCAGCTGCCACTAGCATGGCTTTTCGACCTGCACAACCTTTAGGATCGGCACACCATCCACATCAGGTATACATCTCATGATGAGCAAGAATTCGCACATTCAATACAAAACTGAACGCCTCTGTCGTCAACTGTTGAAGACGACAGGCTGACATGCTTGATAGCATTGTATCTTTTATAAATGCTTGACCCGTTTTTCCAAATTGCTTGCTACTGCTCTCCAGTCTCCAGTACATAAGTACACACACATCCATCCATAGGGCTGTCAACAAAAATATCAGACATGCATGAGTTGGCATATGCTGGATGTGATGTGACCTGTTTGCTGAAAAGTACACCAAAGTATCATGCTGCATTTCATTTTCATAATATCACCATTCGCATTCCTTCATATCAGCGTATTAAATTTATTGCTGGCTAACTCTAGTCAGCATCATATTTTTCTTGTTTTTGCCCAGTTTATTATGGATAATAAAAGTATAGATGTCATTGGATGGATGCTTACGGTGATGATGATATGGCTGACTGAACTGATGATTTTTTCCAAGTAATGATTCATTTCTTTTCAAATTGAATGAAAGCATTTGTGCATGATGGTGTGAGGTCATGAAAGGTTATTATTACGATTCAGAACATGATCATTACAAGCCTCTTGAAAGCTGTTGATTACTTGTGATATTATGACCACTTAAAGACTCTTGGGTCATGGAAAATAGACATAATCATCGTCAAATGACGTGATCAGACATCAATTAAAAATTTCATTACTGTTTCTTCCTACCAAACCTTAACTAGTGGATTTAATAATCATGATGTCACGTCAGCTAACGTATCTTTTAACAAATTTCTATGCATTTAAAAGAAATATGTCTGATATTTCGATGTTAGATGCCAATCGGAGACCCTGCAGCTGCTGCTGCTGCAGCCGCCGCCGCCCAAAATTACAATTATTATATGTACCTTCAAAGTTGTAATGTGGTAGCTCAGCAAGCGTCTCCAGCTATTGCTCCTTCACTTTCACCATCTATTGGGATTGGAACTTCTGCTGCAGCTTCAATTTTGACGAATGGCCATGGGAGCAATGGTAGTGTGCATGGCTCGAACACCGTAACACCTGCCGTACAGACTTCCTCCTAGTAAACCTAAAATGAGCAACGTACTTACATGCGTGTAAAATAACAATTTGATGAGAATTTTTTTGTGTAATGATGTGTTACGTTAGATTATGTACTTAGGTAGACAGTCGAATTTCGAATCTACCGATGAGAATAAATGTGAACAATTAATTGTCTTCATAAATGCCTAATGTAAAAAGCATCATGTTACTCTTTGTTTTGGAACTCTTTCTTTCGTGTACTTGGAAGAGTGTTTGTGAAGTACGCTGTCTCCTTCATGATATTCTCCAAGGCGTATATCGAATTTTATTATAAGTAAATTGCTGGTTGAAGGAAGTCGGCAAAATATGATATGAAGATTGCTTTATAAATTGTAAATATCGGAAAGACAAAAATGTCGACTATATGTACTTCCAGCTTAATCGATTCGCTATTGAAGCAATTAATAAAACCAGATCAGACAACAGACAGCGAATTCTGTTGCATACTTAAATGTACTAAAAGAGAAATACATGTATTTATTGGAATTAAATGTGAGTTTGTATGAAAAAAGTATTAAGCTTGTTAAATACGCTCGGATATTTCATGTCCATTTGAAACGGAGGAACTATCCAAATAAAGTATTGAAGACTATATCAAGTATTTCAGGAAAATAAATACAAGACAAGTTTATTTGTGTAGCTATGTACATGTAGTACCCATTTAAATTGCATGTCATTTTGTCACATTGCTTGCGATGAAATGTTATCTTAAACGAATTTAACTTAAATTCAAGTAATATATAGTATAATATATTGATCGACACATACATATGAACAAGGCTGTCTCCTCTGCCTCTAGCATTATATAATTCGATACGGACGGACCGATTAGGAATATTAGGATTATGGCTTATGACCTGAAAGTGTGTTTAGAGCTTTGAGGATCGCTAATCTTTTATTCATTGACACGTGTTCGAATACTTTCAATAGCGGATGAAAATCGACATATTCTCACTTATTCTAAACCGGAGTTTTAGGAGGAAGAAGATCGCTCTGTTATTGATCGTTTAAATAAATTTTCGCAGCTAGCGAGTCGTTGACGTACTGTTGGCTGTGGAAATTTCAAACAGAATGCAAATAAAACTTGTGACTTTTCTTTTAATGAAATGAAAACTATATTAACGTCAATGTAGTGTCCAATGTGGAACAACGTAAGCAGAATGAGAACGACCCTCACGAAGAAACAGTGCTGTAATAGAATATTGTATTGTCAGGAGACGAAGGAAACCTTATGGTTTGTGCGCGAAATGGGGTTTTTATGTTACCCGCTTACCCGTGTAATCGATTTTAAAAAGTGTATTTTATGAAAATTCCGGTCAAGTTTCCAGGTGGCTTTTAACAAAATATATATCCATGATTGTTCGTAGCAAAGTAAGTGTGATCTTTAAAACTATTTGAAATACGCATGCTCTTTGAGATTTTATATTTATTATAGATATTATAAAAGCAGATTAAGCAGAATGGCCCTCGCGATATCAAGGAAGCGGGATATTGTACACGTATATCTCAGCTAGATATATGTGTATAATGCTCATATAACTCAGCCAAACATGCGTTTTACGGAAAACGGAGTTGATATTCGTGATTTTCGCTGCAAAGTTGACCAGAGTTGATATGTCACTTGCCGTAACTCTCGCTACACTAAAAAAGGTTCCCTTGGTTAATTACTTAGAAAAAATAGATTGAAAATGCTGAACTCAAGATCAGTTAACTTTAGTTGTTAGGATACCTGGCGAAGGGAGATCTGGTATAAGGTCTGGTCAAGTGAGGGTTTCTTTCCGAG